>JAYKTE010496058.1:0-10040 GCA_036873565.1 Xipholeptos notoides | reverse complement strand
CTCTCTCTCTCTCTCTCTCTCTCTCTCTCTCTCTCTCTCTCTCTCTCTCTCTCTCTCTCTCTCTCTCTCTATCTGACTTTATCTTTATCTTTCTCACTCTTTTCCTTTCGCCCTCTTTTTCCCTCCTTTCTAGTGACCATTAAAAGAAAGAAAAAGTTGAATGTGGGAAGTAAGATGGTTAGTGGCGTGATTCTAACTGGCCTAATAAGACTAATAATAAGAGCGCCATAGCATTTACAGTTGTAGTAGTAGTAATAATAATAATAATAATAATAATAATAATAATAATGATAATAATAATAATAAATACACCTCCTATAGACTACAGCAGCAAGAATGGAACAGTGGTAAAAGCTTGCATCGTGGAACCGTATTACAAGAGTTCAAATCCCAGTCAAAACTATTGCATTCATTTTCAGCTGCCTCAGGCAGATGTGGCTCGTTAACTCGAGAGAGTAGCTCATCCAGGTCTAAGGTTAACACTCATTCCATAAACCTGGGTAGATGAGACCCGTCAACTCAATGCGAGTAACTCATCTAGGTGAAGGGTAATACTGATTATAAAAGCCCAGGGATATAATGAGCACGTAAACTGGCCTTTTGCCTAATTAGGGTTTGTGCTCGACCAAGTTGATATATCCCATAGACTACTGCACTCATGTAGACTGATGACATAATCAGGAAAATATTGAACTATGGAATCTGAGAGGGGAGAGATGATCAGGGGGGGCGGAGCTTGCAGTCACCGACTACAAGGGATACTAAAGTGCCAGGGGACACTCATTGTCACCCTGCCTTCGGAAGGCACGACCAAGTTTCGGAAGAATCTATTCTACTGATCCTAGGTGTGAGAGCTGAATATAGTAGGGTGAAAACCCGAAGAGAAGTGGCACGATACAATATTTGACTGGGATGGAGCCGATTCTGCCTGAGCATCACGATGAGACTTGTTACTCTGACTCGGTCGCTAACGGCATGCAAGTGCTCAGAATTCAAAATAACAATAATGATAATAAAATATATTACTATAGCAACAACACCAACGCTAACATTCTTTAGCCACGATAGAAATACTTTTAAAAATATTTACTTTTCTTAAGAAAGGATTATCCACTGGTGTTCGGTTGAGAAAATAATATATCATGTAACACATATCTATCGCATTTCACAGAAGGACCTATGTAAATTGATATTGTAATTTAGTTTAGTTTATAAAGTGAGAGGGAGGGGCATTTTTGATTGATTATTTTTTTAGTATTTAACTTGTAAAGAAATTTTTGTAGCATTTAGAGAATACACAACTTCAGCTTTCACAATCATTTAATACCGAAAACAGGCCGTGCTTAGGGCCATCGGGATTTCGGGGGGCTTCAAATTCCTTCACAGTCGCAAGGCTCCGTGCCTTATAACGAATAACGAATGAATTAATAAAGGTAAAAATTACGAGAAAATTTATTATGATTGTATACCCAATTTTTTCCAAAAAACCAAGCCCACCACTTTTACAGGCAATGCAAGTGATTTTTATTTCATTGCAAGACAGTCTACGTCTTTAAATTTATTTATTTCTATTTATTTTCACCGACTTGAGAACTTCATGAATGCAGTTTTACTCAATCCTTGAGATTAGGCTTGATAAATGTACATCTATTATTTGAACTATTATCCTCACCTTTAATTAGAATCCGATTAAGATTTTTTTCTTAATTATTTTTTGGCACCACTCTGAATTTTACAGTCTGCTTGATGGCTTTTTAAATTATCGTGTTTGAACATTAAATTTCAAAGTGCATTCATGAACTTTTTGTACATCTATTATCCGAACTATTCTTCAGGTTATCTAGTTTTATTCTCCATAGTCAGGACCAAAACTTCACACTGGCTATGGACAAAAAACTCTATCACCTGTAGAAGTTACAACATTTTCGATAAAACGTCCTTTGGCTTTCTCTAGGTCTCAATCGAAACTCGGGACCTTCATCTCAAAACTTGAAGGCCTTCTGAGCTGAGAACTGTGAACTAAATCCTATTTAATCTATTTGGGTAGACTATCTACATTTCCAATCGGCCAAAACGTTTGGAATATGAAATGATAATAGTAAAAGGTTGAATATTGACAACAGTCGAAACTCATCTGACATATTCAGACAAGTAAGAAAAATTGTTTTACGGTATTTTTTTGTTTGTTTGTTTTCGTCTGTTTTGTTTTTTATGGTAATTGCTCTATGCATGAAATTGGATTTTATAATATCAAAATGAAGTTTGGTTGATAAAAAAGTTGATGTTTGTAATCTTCATGAATTTTAATTTTAAAATTTCATTATATATTAAATTATTTGACGGTGATATTACATACATACGGGGCTGATCTTCTTCGCGCCATCAATCTTCTCCGCGTGCGCACTCTCAAATCCATTATGGACATACCTTCACGTCTAGTTGATTCGTTATGTGTAAAGGCAGACTATAACAAGCAAAGCAAACAAAGACAAGAACAATTCTACTTCACTAATTCGACTTCGCTACGAGGCTAAATCAAAAAGTTCTAAGACAAATGACAAACTCAATCTGAGTGAAAATAGAGCAACAAAATTTTATCAAGAAGGAATTTCTTGATGGAAACATTGCTTGCAGAAGTGTATTGAGTGAAGTGGATCTTATGCAGAAACATAATTTTGCAAGTTTTTCTTAAATTTGTCTCAGAACTTTTTTATTTACCCTCGTATATAAGACTTTCTTTTGTAGATAAAAGAATTAAAAGTTTTAATTCGTACCAGACCCAAAAGCTGTCCACCCCATTTAACGGGATGGTTTCAAAAGTAAAATTGAGAGAGAAAATAGATCACAACTGAAATTTTGTTATTTTTTTAAATATTATTCCCAACTTAAGGTCCCCACAATGCCTAACAATAAAAACCTAGGTATCTTCTATAGAAATACTTCAGAGAATATATTAGTTTAATATCATTTATTTTATACATATATATCGCTTTAAATATACTCTCTGAGGAGTTTGTCAATGGTCCTTCAAGAAGCGCCACCGAGCGCAGTCGGAGTCAAACTTTTGCTGGTGACAAGTGTGAGTATTTTATACTTACAAAGGTGATGACCCAATGGGATACAGCGCGATACAATTTCTGTATAGGAATAGATTGGATTATGCTGGAGCATCATTGGGGAGGCTTGTTGTCGATCTGATTTCAGAGAAAGTCACTAGTAACTAACAGCTTAAATAGTCGTACTAACCAAATAACAATTGGATTGGGTGAAACTCATACCTTTCCAGAGGGTATTTGTTCAAAAGTGAACGTAACAGACTGATAGAGATTTAAAGCTGCATGTCGTTACTACAATGTTACTACTATTATTTGAAAATAGGCATAGAGCTATCAACCTCAAAATTGCATAGGTAAAATCATCAACATATTGTTGTAACGTAAAAAGGGTTACTGAATGAAAAATAACCAAAAAAGCATTTTCTGTTCAACTTATTCGGAATTCTACTAAACTAAAACGAGCTTGGAAATGAAATGGTAGTTTTTTTAGGTTTTTTTTTTTCAATCAAATAAATATAAAACTAGTCAAATGTCTAAAGTCGATTCCAAAATGAAGGTTCCTAAGTTCGATCACCTGAAGAAGGTTTAGGGTTCATCAGCCGAAACCTTGTGAAGATAACAATAATAATTATGAGGGCAATAGTCGAAAAATGCAATACACAAATAAAACTAATGCATATATTTTTATCAAATATTGTTTGCAACTTTTCGATTTATTGTGTCTCGATTAACAGTGGAAGGCCGCAATTCTCGTCCCATCGATTTTTTACTGGGTTTCTCTGATTTATGAATAACATAAGTTCTTGCAAATAATCACATGATACAAATTCAGATATAATACCAAAACCTTGTGTGTTAGAGCTATGGTTATGGATTCCTCTACTTGCCAAATTGTTGGGTTTTTTTTGTTTTTTTTATTTTGTTAATTGATGACCTAGAATCCAGATTACAAGTTTATCACAAAGGTCCACAATGGTGATATCACAAAGCTGGACGAAATTTTCTTCTGTAAGAAAATGCTTTCCTTAATTAAGTAATTATTTAAATAATTAATTGTCAGTGGAATGCGATCTAGAAACCAAATGGTTGTCATAAATTAAACGAAAAATCAAAACGTCTTTTAACAACATAAAGTTCAAAAGCCTAATCACATACTTTTTTTTTTGTTGGGACCTTCCATTTCAAACTATGATCTTCGGACAGGTCTCACGCTTATAGTCAAATTATGGCATGTGTGCCATACTTGGCATGCCAAGCAATTTCTAATGACACGCAAACGCTTCAAGTTTCCTCTATAAATTTTCTATGAATCAATTAATGAAAAAAAAAGCTCTAAAAAATCTTTTAATTACCTATGATTCTTTTGATGTTCTTTACAACTTTACTCTGAATATCACTATATACTAATATTAAAAAATCCAATATATTGTATATTAAGTATATTGGCCTTGGCTTTTTTTTTAATGATATATCTTTATTTATTCTATAGTCTTCTTCCATTTCCCCTCTCTCTCTGTCTCTATCCGTCTGTATATCTGTCTATCCCTCTTTCTCTCTCTTCCCCTTTTTTTCTCTCTCTCTCTCTCTCTATCTATCTATCTCTCTCTCTCTCTCTACCTCTCTCTCTCTCTCTCTCTCATTAGTTAGATTTTTTGTAATTGCATTATCTGGTTATTTTTTTGGTTTATTGTTGTTGCCCTAAGCTTTCATATTTAATGTTGAACCCAGACGAAAGAATGACGTTAATAAAAAAATATTTGACTATTAGTGACAAATTTACCTGATAACTGATAAATCAGTTCTATCAAATCAGATTTTATCTCTTACGTTAAGTTTTTAAGAAAGAAGCGAACCCCAAACAAATCTATAAACAGAAACGCCACTAGTATTATTTGGTTTGATAATTATTATTCTGTCTTAAAATGAGCGCAGAGCTAGATCGGCTGGTTCTTCTCGCTAGCTAGCAGCGAAAGGGCATTTTACTTTATTTGGTCTAAAAATATCCTTTACTACTTTGGTCCCTTCTCTTAGCCCATAATGTAGTCCACTTTCTGTCTTCTGTAGACACTGTGGAGCAAAATGATCTGACACACCAGTAGGTTTTAACAAAAGCAAATTAGAACGAATAGTGACAGAAGTGCTTTTATTTTATAAATGTAAATATGACGCTATTTTATTTTGTATGTACATTTAAAAAATAAAAATATATTTTTCTAATTATTCATCGCAATTTGCTTTTTCTTAAACATAAAAATGTCTCAGATAATTTTGACCCATTGTGTATGTAGATTTAGAAAATATTTTGTTTGTTTGTTTGCGTTTTCCAGCATATCAACCTTTTTAGGTCATTTAATGTCAAGAGCGGTCATTTTTGACAAACGTTCTTTTAGTTCACACATAGTTTTTGAATGACACAATATGTACCCATGGCTGGAAGAGAAGTGGGGATTCATACCTTTCCCAATGGTATTAGTCAAAATATGAACGCAGAAGGAACGACTGAGATTCGAATTCGCGTGTTACGACAGTGGAGTCCGACTGCCTATCCACTACCCCAAATGGACCTCTTCGATTTAGAAAATAAAAAAACTATTTTCTCATTATTCATTGTAATTTGCTTTTATTTAAACGTACACATTTGCTTCACCCAGTTTAAATTGAAATATTGCTGAAGCCAAGCATGTAAAAGGCTTTTAGATTTATTTTTTTTGCTGGACGAAGGACGTTGGGCTAAAGAAATAGGACATGTCCTGTTTTTGCGGGGCGTCTGGCAATCGTAAATACTATAGGTTATATCATTGTTAGATTAGTTTTATCGCTATTATATTTCTTAATAAATGAATAAAATTTAATATTTCATATGGTGCAACTTAATATTTCGAATCAGGTTGTTTCTGGTGTCGATTAAAAAAATATATTAAGCCAGCTTGAAATCATATAAAAGCGATCGAGTCGGTTTGGGATTACATAGCTCCATCTCCTCTGCCACCCTCATTTTTATATACACCCAACTTGCAAACTATTTCCTTTTTCCGTCCCTCTTCTTCGTTTCGTCCTAGCAGATTCTATTTCTCCATTTCTCTACATATTCTTAAACTAGGGCTACCAAACATCACGCAAAATGAGAACATGTCGCCCATTTTAGAATCATGTCTTCGTCCGGCAGGTTATACTAAAATATCTTTAAAATGTCCGGCTTTTGTAATATCTCTAATTAATACGCTAGTGCATGTGTTTGTGTCACAATAGTAATAATTAGTCAGGAACAAATTACCTCTCTTTACTGACTCTTAATTCAAGAAAAATTTATTACTAAAACACGTCTTGCTATAGATCTTTACTTCCATTCCCGTCATTCCCAGCATCGACAGTATGACACTCTTCGGTCTGGTTTGGATTGGTTTGGTTGGATTGTGTTTAACAATAATAACCTATATACCATTTGTGGTTATTAAAGGTCACGTAGGTTTTATGGGGAGGTTTCATTTTATTTTTATTTTGGATTATTTTGTTATGGGATTTTTGGTTGTCTGAATTGTTTTTGTATCAACTGATTAGTAGTATAATGTCGGTTGAGACTTATTCACTCAGGTGGTGATCGTGATGCTTTTTGATTTGGGTTTTTAGATAGTATTGTGGTTTTAATATTTTGTTGTAAGCACTGAGTAGAGAAAGCAGTTTATGTTTTAGAAAGTAGGTTTATTTCTCTAAGAAAGTATATCATTTTAGTTGGTTTTGTTTTGTTAAGAGATCTCAGCAGTGCGGAGTGTATCATCAGGATTTTCCAACTTAAATAGGTCATGATTTTTAACCTTTTAACCTTATTAGGAAACAGTTAAGTATTGTAACTAAACTTTACTAAATACCGGTTTAACCCTCTGGCCCTGAAAGACCGATATATCGGCCTTGGTGACCTAGCGAAAAAGACGACCCAGCTGATATTTTGGCTCTCTGCGATCCTCTAATAGAATGGTTCTGATAGGCTAATTGGTAATTTTGCTAAATACGCATCGTCTTGTTCGTTAGTTACCGCTTTTTACATCAGGGTCCAAAGGGTTAACCATGAATAGTTCAACCGAAACATTCAATGTGTTTTCTTCTGTCTTCTTTTTCACGTGGGAGGGTGAAGGGGTGAATTTCTACACCTGCCTTTTTTAACTAGGTATCTAGCAACCCTATTGAAGCAAAAATCTACAGACCAGAACTAATTTACAAAGGGAAGTCAACTTGAGATGGTGAATAAGCACTAAGACTTTGGAACTGTAATATCCCTAACATTAACCGTTTGGACCCTAAAAGGCCAATATATTGGCCTTTGTGACATAGCAACAAAAAAAATGACACGGCCGATATTTCAGCCGCCTGTGGTCCTCTAATAGAATGGCTCTAACTGGCTAATTGGTGATTTTGCTAAATATATATCGCCTTTTTCGCTAGTTAAGCTTTTTACGTCAGGGTCCAAAGGGTTGACAGTCGGGCTAATACCCTTGGAAAATATATGAATCCTATAGATATCGATTCAATAGAGAATCCGGTGATATTTAAAAACGATGTCTTGACGAAAAATGGTCGTTCTCCGCTTTAAATGACAGAAAAGGGTTGATTAGCGATAAGCCCGCAACTTATTACATTTCCACTTCATTGTAACCGTTTCTCTTATAATAATGACCGCTGTGTATTTTTTTTTTTTTTTTTGTAAGTATCGTATTACACACTGAAGATTAAAAGTGAAAACGTACTGACCGCATTGGGAATCGAAAACCAGACTCCCTGGTTGCCTTCATTATTTTTATCTTAAAAAATCTGATGCTGTACCAACTGAGCTGTGAGGGCTGTACTTATACCAGATAAGTTTTTGTCATAACTTAAGAAATATAATCCATTCAAAATTTTCTAATACAAAATTTATGCGTTTACAAGCTTGGAACTTTTCAATAATCTATCTCTTCTATAACAATGACTATTTATTTTAACTATTTGTTTATTTTTTATTTTTATGTATTCTGTCACGCAATGACGACATTAGATTTATTTATTGCTCTTTATTGTTATACTAACATTTTTATGTCAACATTTTTTATGGTACGGGCATGGTAGTTGTTGTTGCTGTTAATAATACAACAATTCATGATCATGGTCATGGTTATCTTCACAAAGAAGAAAAAATACATTTGTAAAAAAAAAGTTGACACCTTGGGTTGAAATAGCTGAAGTTCCCACGAAAAAAAGGTTAAAAATTCCATTTTAGGAGACATAATGCGTTTCATTGAATTTCTTAATTGATTAAGCAGCGGTAATGGACGTTCTCTCGCCTGACAGATTCGAACCGTGAACCAAAGAATTGCAACAATTTTATGAATAGATCTTCTATGTTACTGGAATGAAATATCTTACTTTATTTCTAACTCAGTTATTTCACTGAAATTGGAACAAAGTTTACCTCTTCAAAGTACTGAAATAAAACATTTACTTCTTTCATTGTTTAAGTAATACTCGGATATTTCACACAAAAAATGGTGGACTGAAAAAAAAAGGATATCCCACTTTTGAAAAATTTTTAAATTCATTTTTATGGATTAAAGACTAAAGCTTCGCAAAATAAAAAAATAAAAAAAAAAGAAAATTCGCAAAATTTATTGATTTGAATTATTTTTAGGGAGGGTACAAAATTTTTCATACAAAGTTATTTGCTTGTGTTTAAAGTCATATCAACCTTTTTTTTATTGCCACCAAAGATGGTTTTATTGGAGATTGTGTTATTATATCGTTTTCACCTAAGCAATTTTATAAACATCTTTCATTCGTCATTAAATTCTAGTATCTACTCCATAATCGGAGGGAATAAGCTTTTCAAGAATATCACCCCGAATTTGGTCCCAATCCAGTGGGCAGGGTTCGAACTCATGTAACAGGATTCCAAAGTTCAAGTACTAAAGGGACTTCCTCTTATCTTTATTAATGTAATGTAGATATGAGGGTCGTTCTAAAAGTAATGCCTCCTATCTTTTTTATTCCACCCGGTTGGATCAGATGGGATTGCGAATCGTATTGTTATGATGGCTGAACTTATGCATTCATCATCTGAAAGTTTCACTATGAAACTAAAAAAGCAATCCCTCTGATGGACGTGCGTCAGAGGCAGAGATGCGTCATTGAATTCCTCTATGCAGAAAGAATTGAACCGATCAACACTCACTATTAAACGCTTACGAAGCCGATACAATTGATGTCGGCACAGTTTGGAGATGGGTTCGTCGATTTCAGAGTAGCAGCAAAGATATGAGTGACAAAGCACACCCCGGACACGAAAATTGACCTCCCCGTTCATCACTAGCAAAAGTGCAATGAAAATGATGGTGACTATGTAGAAAAAATTCTAAAACACAAACGGTCGCTCGTTGTCATGGTACGACTCCTGTCTTCGTAGCTCTTCAAATTTTAAAAACTAGCTTTTTAAAAATAGGTAGTATCACTTTTTGAATGACTCTTCTATAATCTATCGTGTATATAAAGAATTTGTAATTTACCCATATCCAGCTAATTGCTATGAATAAGTAAACGTTAACCTTCTTAATAGTCGAAGGGCAATACATTGCTTCTTACATCAATCCTGACTGTGTGCCCTGGTTACGCACAATTAAATGAGTGCGAAGTAGATGTTTTGATAATATGGAAGATAAAGAAAACATTTCAACTTGCTTTTATTTTTCCCACGGCAATTGATCTTACTTAAGTTATTCATTAGGAACTTATACAAAGAAAAATAGTCAAACTATAATTGGTCACTATTCAAATAAACGATAAGGAAAAAACTTTAACTCTTTGTCTCTTTTCAACTTTTTACCTTTCAAACTAAGGTGATAAAACATTTGAAAGACGATTGTAATTAATAATCTAACCTTAAAGATAAATATAACTTGGTATCTGTCTTTGTCTCTGTCTGTCTGTCTGTCTGTCTGTCTGTCTCTCTATATCTCTTTCTCT
>JAYKTE010496057.1:0-18871 GCA_036873565.1 Xipholeptos notoides | reverse complement strand
ACGTCATTCAATTGATTTCTCTATGTAAACATGGACGCATTTAGATGGACAATTGCCGTGTTTTAATTTAAAAAAATAATTTTTGAAAAAATTATACGTTTTTGTTAAAATGTATATCCTTTTATTAGAAAAACAAAGTTTAACGAAGAGATTCAGCAAAATAATTGCTTTTTTATTTTAGTTTTATACATTTTATTACCAGTTTTGTCTTACAGGGTTTAAGTCATATGGTATACCTAGTTAAGAACACAAAAAGAACTTCTAGCTGCTTTCAGTTGGAGAAAGTATCGTTTTTACCGTTTGACTGAAATAATTTACGATTCAGACTGATGTTGATGTTATAAATTTTTATTGACAACTGGTGAATACCATAACACGTTACACCAAACCTTGCAACAGTTAATAAGACACCAAGCACTATGAAAATAATGGTTTCTCCAACTGAAAGCATCCAGAAGTTCTTTTTGTTCTTAACTCATTGTCCCCTTTTTTGGTGCTGCTGCCTGAGCCTAAAGCTACCCAGCAAGCTTATGGTGGCCATGAGAGTGCACGGGACAAAGATTTTCAGCCAGTCTCAGGGTGTCCTTCTGTTTAATTGCTCAAAGTCCTTTTCTCCATTTTTTATTTTTGACACCTGTCGGGTTATTACTTTGACCGCCTCATATAAAGTAGAGGCTACAAGACTACATTTATGTGAGGCATTACTTGCTCAATATACTGTATATGTGATGGCAACATGTGTTAAGCAAATCCATCCAAACTTGGGGGAAAGTCCACTTGGGACACTGGATAGGCAGCCGGACTTTGGAATTGTAATATGCAAGTTCTAATTCCAGTCATTTTGTTCACTAATTGAAAATTAGATTTATTTATCATTTTTGTTTTTTCCAGTTTTGTTGAATTTGATTTAAAAAAAACACTACACAAAACAGAAAATTATTTTCTTAAATAGATTTATTGATTTAAAAAAAACCTAAAATGATTTTTGATGTCCTTTTATTTCCATTCATCCAATTGCAAATAACTTTTCATTCCTTTTTGCTCCTTTATTTTCAAGGTGCTTGTGAGGCGTCTCTTGCCTGTTCAACTTGCCATGTTTATGTCCAGGAAAACTTTCTGCATGAATTAGATGAACCTAAAGAAGAGTAAGTTTAAATTTGGCCATTTTGTTTTCTTGTTATAATAAATACACTACCAATATCTCCTGGCCTTTTCATTCACATTTTATGATAAAGCAAGTGTTTAAACCATGAGGCTGAGAAAAAGGATCAAACTTTGATGGATTTTGGGCCTACCTACGCCAGGCTGCCAAGGAAATTATCAATGACGGCCTTGTTTACACTCTAGGGTACATGCATTTTAACTTGGGTCACTCTGCTTTGCCAACACATCATAATGTCTAATGGCTATAGCTGACTACTGGACATAGTTAAGCCAATATGCACAGATCATCTGCTGCACAGCCTCTACATGTGGCATTTAACTGTAAAAATTTGAGGAGGGGTTCATTGTATTTTCTGACTGAGACCCCATAACACTCTCAGTCCGACCCTGTTTTGATGCTCCTTTTGCACTATGTTTTTTTGTAATTCAAAGATTTCTTTGGTTCAAATCCCAAACCCCTACAGTGCTACAAATGTCAAAAGTTCAGACACCACAAAGATCTGTGCCAAAGCAAAGAAACTTGCGCAATTGTAGCCAAAAAGAACCAAACCATATCGAAAAAGTCTGCCATAATGAATTGAAATGATCAAACTGCCATGAAAACCATCCCTCACAGTCCAAAATATGTAAAATATATAATCAGGAAAAAGAAATCTTAAGGATAAAACACTAGAAGAACATAAGCTTCCAAGAAGCCCGCAGAGAAGTAACAAACTCTACCAAAATTACATATGCAACAGTAACCCAACAAACAAACTACATAACACCACCTTAAACCATTCTCCAGAAACACCAAGTGTACTAACAGAAATAAAAAACATAATGGAAGATTTAAAATCTCTTGTATCTGAACTAAGAACAGACCTTGACACCCAAAACCAAAAATAAAAATGAACAAACCAGCACAAATGAAGCCAAAGCAAAAGAAATCAAAAAACCTCCCATCAAAACCTGTGAGTCACCCACCATGAACAGCACACAACCTCACCTTGTAAAATGTGCAAGATCCAAGTCACTACCAAGGACAAAACTAACCAATGCAGAAAGAAAACACATAACCCCAGATGAAATGGACATAGAACAGGAAAACAGGAACTCAAAAACCAAAAATAAAAACATAAAAGCCAATCAGACAAATCACACACTTATACCTACTAGAAGGCACAGAGCCCCTAATATGCGTGGCGTGTCAGGAGAGATTCACCATCACATACTACTAGACTGTATTGACTTCATGCGATATCGAAATACAAATACTACCATGAGACTAACCTCAAAGACCTCTTTAACAAAACAAAACCAACTAAAATAATATCCTTTCTTAGAGAAATGAACCTGCTCCCTAAAATATAAACGACCTGCCCTACAACAAAATATTAAAACCACAATATTATTTAAAAACCTCCAAACCAAAAAACATAAGAATCACCACCTAAGTGAATAAATCTCAATTGACATCATATTACCAATCTCCTGATACAAAAGCAATTCAGACAACCAACATCCTTATCAAACCAAAAATCCCACAACAAAATAATTCAAAATAAAACAAAACCTCTCCACAAAAACTTTTCGACCTTTAATAACCACTAATGGTTGATAGGTTTTTAAACACAATCAAACTAAACTAAACCAAACCAAACCTCTCTTTATTTTTCAAATGAATTCCATCGTAATTTTGATCTGTGTTTTTTGTAATTACAATTTTGATCCCCTAGCAACTAGGGCTCAAAACCAATTAAAAGGTTTTCTCCAGGTCTGAATACCCCATATATCAAATTTTCAGTCTTTAGACCCGAAATTGGCAGAGTATTTTGGTAGAGACCACAATGGTCTTTTAACTTTGACCCCTTGGTAGCTAAACTGACTAAAAAGCTTTCCCCAGGTCTGAATACCCTATAAATCAAATTTCAAGTCTGTAGACCCAAAATTGGTTAAGGAATTTGGTAGATATACAGGTTTGTAATTGTTTATTTCTTTTAAATGTAATATTTTTGTTTTTCTTTAATTTTCTTTAAGTTCTATGTTTTGTTTTGTAGGGAGGAAGACATGTTGGATATGGCTCCATTTCTCAAGGAAAATTCTCGTTTAGGTAAGTTAGCATTCATTAAGAAATCCAGCTTCGTTCTTTATTGTTGTCTGATTATTTATTTTATTGACAATCGCACACTCTGCTGGCAAAATTTTAAATCTGTTTTTAGTCAATTTCGATAAACTTTTTTCAATTTTAATAATTTACCATATCGTGGTTCTCAACAGACGCCAACAACCAGTATTTCACAGAAGTCTTTAGCCAAATGTTCAAATAAAAAGCTGGCATTTAAACTTAAATTGTTTTAAGATTAAAAATATTTCTACAACTTTTTAAGTATTACAACTTTTTTTACGAAAGAGTTTCATTGAAAATAATGGTGAAATAATTTATTTAAAGTTTTTTTTAAGCACCTGGGCAAAGCCGGGCAATACATCTAGTCAAAAAATGAAAACTTATTTTTATTCTTTCAGGTTGCCAAATAATTTTGACTAAAGAAATGGATGGCATGGAACTAACTCTTCCTCAGGCAACTCGTAATTTTTATGTTGATGGACATGAACCCCAGCCTCATTGACATTGGCATTTCTTTAATATCTTTCTTTTGCTCTAAAACAAAGAATTTTGAATTTTGCTGAAGAGATTCTCAAATTTTATTTTTCGAAATCCATGAGATTAGGTATGATAAATTCTAAAAGTATTAATCTGACTTTTTCCTCATCCATGGAGTCATTCAGTCGAAATGTTGTGAGTAAGAAAATAATATGGATTAGGAAAATAGTTTGATTAATACCGTTAAGATTCTCAAATGATTTCAATATTTTTTATTTGGCAGATGTTTACTTCAAGTGAACAGATAGAACATGATTGAGTAAATAGTTGCATTTACTAACCCTAACTTTTGTAATTGTAAAGCAATTCAAACTTGTCATATGTAATAGTGTCATCTTTAAAACTATTCCCGCCAATCAATGCAAGGGTTCATGACCCTCTGTTCATTGGAAGTAAACATTTTTCTTCTATTCTATAAGCAAGATTATTATATATATATCTATCTATTCTTCTTGGAGAATCAATAACATTATCTTTTTTTCTTATTTTTGTAGCTTTTAGTTTTATACTTTTCAAGTGGAAATTATTTCCAATTAAGATTCTTCTCATTAAAACAATCTTCATTGATTTTTTGTGTATGAGGAAAGTAAAAAGGTGAAACAAGTTCCTGTCTGTAAATGGTATGAGAAAAGGGGAAATTCTGTATCTCTGTTTGTCAAAAAAGAGAGGTTTCCTATTTTCCTTTTTCTTGCCATAAATATCATAAAAATATCAACTCCCATTTATTAGATTATAATCTACTCCTTTTTATCTTTCTTGATTGCTGGATCATACTGTTAGAAATCAAAAATAGTGGTGGGTTAGTTTCTAACTCATGGTAGTAAAGAAAAAAAAACACTTTAGTTAAGAACAATCTTCTTTTCTTTTGGAATCAAGTTGAATAAACCAAACAAAATCAATCATTGCATCAAAATCACAGAGATTTTACAATATTTACTTTAAACCTTGGTACACGTATTGTTTTAACCACAGCATGTGATACTCTTAATTTTTTTAGTAGATTTTCTGTGCCTTTATTTAATTGATTATTTAATACCAGAAAACCTACTTTTCACACTGTCATGTATTGTATCATGTATTATGTTGCTACAAACATCCCTCTGCAAAGTATTTAATCTATAGAAAATTAAGAGTATCACAGACTTTTTTGCTGTAGTGCTATGGTTTAAACAACATGTGTACTAAAGTTTAAAGTATGAGTCATTAAAAATATTGTCAATGGAAAAATTGTCAATGTCATCTTAAAATCACATGACTTAGGCATCTAGAATCTTCCAGACTGAATGACATCATCATCTCGAAGATTCCATGATTATTGTTAAGCCAAGAAAGATTTGTAAACCAGTCAGCTTTCAAAGAGTCCTCAACCCAGTGCAGCTAGTAAACAGCTCACCATATTATTTAACAAGCTGTCATTAATTGTTTCAACAACCTTCTTGTGTACTTTTGAAGAGACTCACTGAAAAATAAAAAGTAATATTTTTCTCCTCAGCTTTAAAACATGTTATTTTCAATTTTTTCCTTGCAAATTAATTTTAATTAACAACGTGAAATACTAATTGATCATCATACCTTTACAATAGTAGAGTGAGAGAGAGTCAGAGAAATTCAAATGTATGGAGCTGACAGTTGAGAATATTCAACAGATCTCTTCCACTATGAGATCAGAATTGAACTGATAGAGAGGGATATGTCTTGTTTCAGCTGAGTTCATCACACAGCCATCTCAGAACATCTACATTCTTTTTACTTTAGATGTTAGCTGCTTTTTGCAGTGTCCAACCAAAGTATTTGAATTCTATTTACCTTGTTGTTTTAATCGAAACACAAAATATTTGGAAGTGAAATACTTTATCATTTATTTTAAATTCTCTTTTAAATTTCTAGCCCATAGAAAATATGTCGTTTATTTTTCAACCCTTCCTAAGCGGTGAGCAAATGCTTATTGATAATTAGAAAGTTCAAACTCGCTAACTGTTCTCATAGTCAAAAGTGTACAGGGCTGATCTTATCCTATCTGGATCCATCACCTTTGCTGGGTTGACAACTTCTGCTCTCTATTGTCATAACAATATCTTCTTTTAATAATTATTTTAGCTTGAATCTTCTGGAACAATGTGATGTCACTAATTACACAACTTTTCCTAATTATGGCAACGGTCACTATTTACAGTTACTTTACCCCGTCTAGCTTGGATGTCCAGTGCTATTTTTACTGTCTGCGTGAAGACTGCTGAAACTTGTCTACCTTACGAATCAGATGCATTTTCCGTATTTTCAAGACAGCTGGTAGCAGTTGGGTAACCAGCACTCTCTGTGCCATTCAGTTCAATAGCCAACAATTGAACATCAAAATAATATCAAATAATTTTGTTTCTTTGTAATTTTTCTATTTTGGTACTTTTTTGTAAGAATACATTCTCAATTGTTATTTGTAAAAGAATAGAGCAAAATATAAAGGAAAAATCTCAGTCATCTTATAATGATTTATTTCACTTCTATCACATCTTCAGAAAGTTTATTGCACATTCAATACAATAAAATACTTCAAAGACAACTGGTTTTTGCCAAAATAAAGGAACACCAGCATAAGTATATTTTATTGTACTTTTTATGAAATAATATAACTTTTAAGTATTATGTGCAAACAACGAAACTTTGTTTGGTTGTTTGCACACATATTGAAGAAGGCTAATTGATATGAAATTAATTGTATTTGTTACCTCTTGGTATGTTTCGGAATGCCACATAGCCAGATGTATTTAAGCGAATGTGATGTGTGTCTGGAGCAGGGAGTCCACACAAGTAGCAATAGAGTTGGTCGACCAAGATTTCTGTCTCTATTATTGTTGAGAAATTGAATTTCAGCTTCTTCAACAAAACATATGGAAGGGAAGAAGAACCTTGTCTGACCAGACAAAGTTTGTAAGTATCCAAAAACTAGTCACTTACAGACTTACATAATGGTAAATTATACACCTTCCTAATCCAAACCCGCTGAAGAACAATAATAATTCCCCTGCTGTCTCCAGTTATGGTACACATCATACATATCTATAAATTGTATGTGGCATGAGATGCATATATGAGCATTCTTCACATTTTTTACACTTGATGTTTGTATCCCAAATTCAGAATCTGCTCAGTACAATTTCTTTTTTCAGATCTTTCAATTAGAATTAGTACCATTCACTAGCTTTTTAACAGTAAATTTGTGCTATAGTTGGTATTTTATTTTCATACAATATCCTCATCTTATTTGTGTGAGTCACCATTCAATGTCTAGTTTTCAATTTTTTTCATTAGGACATTATTATATTTCACAACGTGAATTATATTGTTACTTAAACAAACAAGATAAGGATAACAATGCGATGCCCATTCAATAAAGAAAATGATGCAATAGCTATCTCTATCTCTAAATTTATAAAAGTGAAATTGTCCCTCTCTGTGTGTGTGTGTGTGTCTGTCTGTCTGTCTGTGTACAATTTTCCCTACCAAACTCCTCAGTCAATTTTCGGTCTTACAGACTTGAGATTTAACATTCAGGGTATTCAGACTTGGGGTAAGCTTTTTAATCACTTTTTGACTTGAAGTTGAAAGAGTTGACCTTTGCGCTTCCTACCAAACTACTCTGCCAATTTTTGGTATAAACACTTTAAATTTTAGAAATAGGTTACTTGGACTTGGGGAAAACTTTCTAATTGGCTTTGAGCTGGAAATAATAATGGTCAAGGGGTCAAAATTTGGGTCAAGGTTGAAAGATTCGGCATTTGCGGTGTCTAACAAAATACTCTGCCAATTTTAGATCTAAACACATTAAGGATATTCAGACATTGGGCAAGCTTTTAAATTGGTTTTCGGCTGGAAATTAAGCTGCCAAAAGGTCAAAGTTGAAATATTTGACCTTTGCGGTCTCTACCAAACTACTCTGCCAATTTTCGGTCTAAACACTTGAAATTTTAAATATTTGTTACTTGGATCTGTGGAAAACTTTCTCATTGGCTTTAAGCTGTAAAAAATAACTGCGAGGGGGTAAAAATTGGGCTCAAAGTTGAAACTGTTTAATCCCACTCCCGGGCAATGCTGGGTGTATCTGATATATAGATTCAATAAAAATGTTAAAGATATTTAACTGTTAATCCAGCACCCTGGCAGTGCCAGATTAATTTGTTAATATATCTCTATGAGTGAAAAAGGCATGTGTGAGGGTGATTTTTCCCTAGTAAACTCCTCCAACAATTCTTTGTCTACAGTCTTGGAATTTGATGTAAAGAATATTGAGACCTGGGGCAAACCTTTTAATCAGTTTTTATTTGAAAAAATACCAATTTATATAGATTTTTTTCAATTTTAATAATTGCGCATATCATGGTTGTTAACAGAAGTCTTAGCTGAATGAAAATTTTTTTCAAATAAAATTTTACTGAAAAAATTAGATAATTTAAAAAGTTTAAATAATTCTATAAAATTTTAGATTATATAAACTGACAGATGTAACTGTTTAATCCAGCACCTTGGCAATGCCGGGTAAATCTGCTAGTCAACTATATTGTTACTTTAAGCTGTTAGTGTTTATCTAAAGAATCAGAATCTAAATTTGATAACCATTTCAACAAATCATTCACTTCATTATCATTCGGTTCAAATTGTCCACTTGCTTTCTTTGCAGGATTTGATTTTCTTTTATCTACAAAAAAAAAAAATGGAAATGAAAATCTGAAAAAGTGAAAGTCCTGGTTTAAAAATGAATTCTAAAAGTGGATTGTTTTCACTGTAGGTCACAAAATTGTGAATCTGAATCAGAAAAAGAGAGAAAGAGAAAAAAAATAAAAGATCAACAGAGAGAGGGGGTAGAGAAGAATTGAGCTGAGAAAGAGATCATTTTTTTTTAATGAAGGGAGAAAGATAAAAAGAGAATAAATACAGATTTACAGAGAGAAGAGGTAGAGAAGAATTGAGCTGAGAAAGAGATCATTTTTAATGGGAGGAGAAAGATAAAAAGAGAATAAATACAGATTTACAGAGAGAAGAGGTAGAGAAGAATTGAGCTGAGAAAGAGAGATTAATTCTACAGTTGACTTGACATGGAAATTCTGTACATACTAAAATATACCTAATACAAAGGTTGGTAGGTTGGTTGGTAGTGTTTAATGGCATATTGACCTTTTCAGTCATTTAATGCAGAGAATAATCACTTTTGATAAACATTTTGTTAAAACACCTTCAATTAAAATTTGAACTATTTTATCCTAGCTGGGTTGAATAAAATTATTCATATCATGTCGAAAGATATCAGCCCAAATGTAAATGTGACAAAATGACAGGGATTTGCATCTTGAGGGGTGGGGGTTGAGGATGGTGGAAATAACTGTGTATTCTCTTCATCTTAAATATACAGTAGTTATTGTCAAAGAAAACCAAAAAAAAATTTCAAAACAAAAAACCTATAATTCAAATCATTAAAAAAAGGTTTAAGTTAAATTAACTGTCTCTTTATTATATTTTTACCCCCTTAAAATGCTGCCCCTTCTCGAATGTGCCACTTGAAGCAGACCAGACCAGACCACTCCTTTGGACCCGGCGTTTGCTACGCAGACACATACACATCTTATATAGAAGAATGAAAAGGAAATTTCCAAATACTTCTTTATTTATTTACCTGAAAAAGTTTGCATGTAAAGATTTTTCATTTTTCTGACATTTTATAATTGTTCATTTTTATTGTCTTTTAATCTGGTCGGTTTGAAATTTCCGTACATTAAAACGGATAACCTGTAATAGAATGAAGAGAGAGAGGAAACGTGGAAGTTGAAATGGAGTAAAATAAGGATCGACTAAGTGATGGTGGAGAAGAAGAGGGATAAGGAGAGGGAGGGAGAGAGAGAGTGAGAGAAACAAAAAGGATGGGAGAAAGAGAAATTTAGTACATACTAGCAAATTTACCTGGCGTTGCCTGGGTGCAGCTGGTCAGGTTTAAACAGTTACATCTGTCAGTATACATAATTAAAAATTTTTTTTTTTTTAACTGTAGAAATATTTTAATTTTAAAACAATTTAAGTTCAAAATTGCAACTTTCTATTTGAATGTTCGACTAAAGACTTACTGGTTGTCGGCATCTGTTGACAACCACGATATGATAAATTATTAAGATTGAAAAAAGATATTTAAATCTAATTTTTCCGACTAAAAACTGATTAAAACATTTGCCCCAGGTCTGACTATTCTTTATGTCAAATTCCGAGACTGTAGACGAAGAATTAGTAGACTAGTAGAGGAGTTTGGTAGGGTAAAAAGAAAAATCACCTGCACATACGCATTTTTCACTTTAATAGATTCATTTTTTTTTTTATTCCTGGTTTCAGGACTTAAAAAATATTTTGATATATATTCTTTTATTTGTACAATCAACAAGAGTTATAAATGAACTTTGGAATAAACTGAAAATAAAAATGTTTTGTGAATAAAACTATTTAATCCCTGCCTCAAAGTCAGTCATTCATACTTTTTTTAAGGGAATTCAGTAAAAAGTGAAGCTAACATATCAACAGAGTTGAAACATATCTATGACTTTTAATTCTTAACAACATAATTATAACAACCTATTTAGAATACCAGCATACCATCAAGGCCATGCTTCGAGCCCCAGTAGATCCCACAATTGCGGGTGGGGGTCACAAAGTTCCTGGGGGCTACAAGGCTCCTTTGCTTCACAGATCTATTGTAATAAAAAGAAACTAACATTATTTAGGATTAACTGGAAAATTACTATCATACTTGTATTTTGAAATGTATATCTATCAATCCGTCTCTTTCTCTTCCTTTCTCTTTTTATATATATATATCTCTCTATATATAATTGTAATGTTTGTTTGAGGACACTAAACTCAAATACTAGGTTATCATTTTATTTGGATTTTGGGAGATTAATTTGATGGGGTCCAGCTATGTTTTTATCTCTACCTATAAATAAAATGGTCCCAATAAATAGCGTCTCTGGGCTTTTGTGGGCTTTTATAGGCTCAGAGAGCAAGAGTGCACACTTCAATTTGGTTGAAACTTCACACATAGACACTTGGCGTGGTCTACATTGATTGTCAAAATTTTTTTTCGAAAACGTCAATTTTAAGCTGATTTGGCGCGTGGACATTAAGTCAGAGTTTTTTGCAAAAAAAACCCCATTTTTCAATTGATCGGCAATAAGTTTTCTCGGTAAGATTTTGATCAAGACAAAGCAAAACGCATTTTTCGATTTGGCCGATACATCGGCCCTTTTTTCAGCATTTTTTATGTTTTCTGCCTTTTTCCCCGTTTTCGGCGTTTGTTTTTGACGAATATCAATCAAATTGCATATATAAATTTCCTTACATGACTCTATTGTCCGTTACCGAATATACATATTTTTTTTACATGGCGTCTTATTTTCCTGCGTTCTTTTATTCCCGAGCGTTTTCAACCAATTTTGCCAAAATTTCACACAAAGATGCAAAATAGTGATCTGTGCCGATTTCAAAAATGTTTTTTCCAAAAATGTAATTTTTTTTTTTAAAGTCCTGCAATTATTTTGAGGGTTCATTCTGGAATAGTTGTATGCGGTAAACTAGACAGGTCTACAGTTTTTTTTTTTATTTTGGGAATTTAACCAAAACTTCACGTGTAGAAATTTTGTATAATTACAACTAATATGGCATCATTTTCTTACAAATACCTCAAATTATTGGCAAAATTTAGACGTGGACATTAAGTGAGGGTTCATTTTTCTATTGTATTGATATAGTAAACTGATCCCACACTTTATGATCACATTTTTGCATGAGTTAGACAAAAATAGGGTTTGTCCAAAAAAATAAATTTTTACATATTTTTATTGAAAATTGGGCATTGGCTTAATGTCCACCTGATTTTTATTCTGATTCATTTTTTTAATGATTTTCAAAAAAGTTCTTTTTTATACATGACTTATTTGCAGTGATGGCAATTGTTTTTATCATTACCATTATGTTTATCTCCACATCATTCCTTCTTTTCTCTCTCTTATTCTCTCTCTCTCTCATTCCCCCTCTCTCTCTCTCTCTCTTTCTTTCTCCTATTCCTTCTTTTCTCTCTCTAAGTGTCTTAGATTGCAGAAATCTCTATTCGATTTTATCAAAAAATTTTGGTAAAATTTTACATGTCAACTACCTTTACTGATTATATAAATATAACGAAAACCAGTTCCAAATATTCTCCATGTAGTGAACTAAATAATTATGTTGCTTTTGCTAGAAAAGCTAGAATACTTTTAATCAGACATTGCCTATAGATACCAGGGTATAGCAGCTAGTATCTGTTGTTTACATGGCCACCGTCCACACTGAACAAACACAACCAAAAACTTATATAGGATAAACAGAGGGTGCTTTCAAAACCCGTTTCTACAATCATATTTCAAGGTTCAACAACCCAAGACAAAAATTCCACTACCCTTTCAAAATACATCTGGGACCTCAAGGAAAAACTTAACAAAGAAAGGAAGGAAAAAGAAATGAAACAAGGAAAGAAAAAGAGAAAGGAAATTGCGCTGTTGGAGGTTGGGATGAAGGGGAAGAAAAGGGATCTGATGATGAGAAGAAAGAGAAGTCTTAAGGAATAGTCCTAATAGTTAAGGAATATTGGCCTGTCAGACAATGGTGGGAGAAGAAGCCCACTACAATTTTGCTAGTAGCTGACCCTGGATGGACACCAACCAACTTTGTTTTGCTTCCTTTAAACTTCTAAATTGCCTTATGTAACACCTTGTCGAACTCGTTTGTTCTTTCTGTAACTGAATTATCTTTTCCTTTTACAATATAATATATATTTAACATTAATACACCTTGTGGATTATATTTATCGATGAGATAAATTAACTGAATTTCTTTCAGTGAATTGCCCGACTTTACAACATATCAGCCTAAGTGAAGACAACAACAAGTAACCAACCAATCACTCAGCCACTCAATTAACAAATCATGGCTTAGGGTTGAAGAGACTATCACAGAAAAAATTGGCCAGAACTGATTGACTGGTTGATCTGAACTACATCCAGGATATACACAACCCTTTTCGATTTATATACCATAAGAATTGATCAGGGTGAGATTTCTTATGACTGATGGGATCATTATATGACTCCTTAGGTTATAGCAGTGTAAAGAAGAAAATGAATTTTATGAAGTTTGACTGAAATTACAAAGAAATGAAATTGGATGATTGGAATCTTTTGAAAACCAATCTTACCCTTCTTCTTCTTCTGGTGACATTTCTTCATGCTGTCCTTTTGTAAGTTTTTTTCCTGTGTGCATTTCATACAATTTCGAATTTTTCTTTAAACTCTCAAGATCTACATAATTTGAAAAAAAAAGAGAGAGAGGATGCAAAAAAAAAACTTTTGAAAAAAGTTTAATGTTATCTGTCTGCATGGGTCAATGATAATATAAATATAAGCTTTACGTGAGGTGGTGAATTTAAGCCTTAGATGACAGTTTTCATTTGGAACATCATTTAACTATCCATGTAACGTCATCAGTTGATATGGGCCAATATGAAACTTAAGCTTTAGATGACAAGATAAATTTTCTATTTGGGACATGATATATATATCCCAGGGCTCTACATTGCGAGTGAATCACTCGCATTTGCGAGTAATTTTTCCAAGTGGCGACTGAAAATAATAAAACACTTATCCTTTGGCGACCCTGTTTTTCATTGACATTCTTTCAAAAACTGCATGAAAAAAATGTGTTTAAAAAATGTGCCCCACCGGACCTTCGTTTCTTCGAGGACAGAAATTCCCTTTTCACCGTTTTTTCTCTCTGTTTTGTATTCACGCTATGATATAAACTTTCCCTTTCTTCTTATTTTTTAATTTCTCGTTTCTTTCCCTTCCTTAATTCTTCTTTCACTTAATTCAGTCTATCTTCAAGAGGCTTATTCTATCTCTTTAATTAATATTTCAAATCTCGAAGCTTCGTTAACCCCATGAGATCCCTGTTTTTGAGCGGTCTTCTTCTGTCATTTCACTTGTTACTTCCACGTGGACTCCACACTTCTTCTTTCAGTCTTCCTGTGTCAAAAACCCAAGCATGACACTAACTGTAAGTCTTTTTCTCTTACCTCACTTCTTCAACCAGCCATTTGGTTGTATAATTCGGAGGAAGGAACCACATACAATCGGGAAATAGAACAGGACACGGATAATTGTATAGAACGACACACGTGTATCTTTATTTAGTGTCGGCCATGACAGTGCTTTTTTTCTCTCTCTCCTATGGAGAGCTGGGGACATAACCTGGTATTACCTTTACATGTTATTTTATTTTATTTTTTTTTTTAATCGAGCAGGAAGTCTTTAAATCTGTATGGTAATCGTCTGTTACGGACAGGTTTAGGGCTAGCTTCAATTCTTTCATTTTGCGTTGTACCTGTCATTGTCAGGGGTTCAGTTTTTATATGTGTACTTGGTGTAATAGGTGGGGTTTGTGTTATTTGCGTTTGAGGGTGTTGTTGCTGGGTTTCTGGGTGTAATGGGTTTTGTGTGGTTGTGGGGAGTGGAACCTCGACTCGCCGTTTGGTAGGTCATCTGGTAATTCAAATTGCGACTATCTGCATTTTCTCTCTCTCCTATGGAGAGCTGGGGTTTAGGGGACATATCCCGGTATTACCTTTATATTGGTATTTAATTTTAATTTATTTCCTCTGTTTTTTCACCTTTTTCGAGTTTTAACTGCTTACATAATAGTAAGCCTATTCTCACACTAGTTGCTTCTTTTGTCCTCATTCCCTTCCGTATGCTTGTTTGTCCTTCTCTTTCTTCCTACTTCACCCCTTTTTTCGTCCAAGCGTGACTTGTTCTTGTTTCCTTTTTTTTTTACAGAATTTACCTGTTTCTCGAATAAACTTATTTTCACAAATTAGAATTTAGTAGTTCGTGATTCTGAGTTTAAAGTTGGCTGCCCGAACCATGCCAATGGGGAAGGCAGCAGACTAAGGTTAAAAAAATAATCAATTTTTTGCTTTTATCAGATACTTATTGCACCCATTGTATATGCATGTATGTCAGAAGTAAATGTGGACAACCAGCCAAAAATGAATGACTATTCAAATGAGGTATAAAATGAAAGAAGAAAAAGAATAAAATGATTATTTTTCGAGATCCTTGATGATATGAGATGAGGTATGATGAAAGAAAATAATATGGATGAAGAAAATAGTTTGATTAATACTTTTAGAATAAAACGATTATTTATTACAAAAAAAAATAGAAGAAAAACAACTTACATGAATTTTCAAAGTTTTGTTTTGCTTTACAAGTTGCAATGTCTGACCAAGTAAAATGATAATCTTCAAAAGAAACTTTGTTGTATTGGCGAATTTGTTTTTGTGTGATGGACATTTTTTTAATGGAACAAGAAGTGGCCTGTTTAGAGGGTTGGTATACTCTCCCAATAAATGGACAGAGCCCAACTAAAAAAAAAAAGAGAAAAAATATGAGTTTACGTGCTTTGGTGCAGTGAAACAAATGGTGGTTGTTTACAAAGCTATCTTATCAAGTAACACACTCTTGCTTGACTCAAGGGCTCATTTTCACTTGCACCGTTCTACGACATAATTAGATTACACAGTACAAAGGGAATAAGGGAAAATACTAATAAACTAATAAACCATTTAACCAAAACAACAAATGAAGGTTAGGTGTGTAGAAATGATAAATGGCTATTTTACAAAGTATTAAATAAAAATTATGTTTTTATTTTGTATTAAAAAATACTTTTTTCACCCCTCTAAATGAATAAATAGGATTTATTTCTATTGAAGCAGTATTTTTGTATTTTATATGAATATTTGGTAATTAAACACACTTTATCATTAAAGTTATTTAAAATACATAAAAAATTAATAAAATAAATAATAATTTTTTTTTTTTTTTTTTTTTTTTACAAATGATAAGGGAATAAAACCAAAATTCAACTTTACATGATAGCTTTAACTATCTTTTATTTAGTTTTATAGAGAAAAGAATATGAAATTGACAACTTCTGTGGAATTTATGAATATATTTATGTTTATAAAATCTCTGACTCAATGAAAGTTTTTTCTTATTTTGACAAAAAGTAAAACAAAAGCTTACGTTCAATTTGTTGGCTGTGTCTTATACAGTCGGCAATGATCTGGTTGTAAGTGTGGGGTGAATTGATAAACATTTCTTTGGCTTCTTCATTCAAGATGTTGTTCTCGAGGACAGGATCACAAAGAAGATCCTGATTTCATTCACAGAATTTCAAGGAAAGTCAAAGAAGAAAGATTAGAAAATGAAAGAATAATTAATTTCAGTTTACAAAAATATGAAACGGTTGAAATGATAATAAAAAATACTACTTTAATGATGGGGTTAACTATAATGATGGGGTTCACTATAAAACAATTTTGCACAAATAATCAAAACAAACTCCTTTTTAAAACAAAACAAGGGAAGATTTATTTTGGAGAATGAAAAATAGAGAGAGAAAGAAAGTATGAAGAATGTTGTTGTTCCTTGTTTGTTGCTGGTGTTCTGTTGTCTTTAGTGAAGAAGAATGAAGAATATTGTCATGTGTGTTGTACACATCAAGTTGCTTAGTTTATATACTGTAGCCACAACTAAACAGGCCACCCCTTATCACAAAGATCACGTGGTATCCTTAGCAGTGAAGACCGCTTCTGCAACTATTTTTATTTAGTGTTAATAAAATCTTTTGTTCCGTCAACACGTGTTTATTCTTATCTTAATATTTGTTCACTAATCTTCAACTAACATGCACTTGTATGAATGCGATGTATATGTGCGAACATCAAGTGGATGGTAGGAGTAACAGGAATTTTATCACTATGTCCAATGAAGGCTACCCCATTGCACAATAACATCCGTATTCCTGAAAAAAATTGTTACAAGAAAACAAGACACAATGAGACTCAATGAAAAAGGAATGAAAACCACTATAAATAGGAATACAAAATTTATTGAAGGGAAGAAACGTTAAATAGGGGCGGGAAAAGGATAGTCAGTCTTATGTTCACCAATAGCAACTGAAGCTACCAAATTTGTCCCTTTGGCGTGTCTCAAAGGACTCCATTAATAGAGAAAGTAAAGAATAGAAAGAGTAAAGAGATAGGTGTAATAAGACTAACTTCATAAAAAAAGGTACGATAACTGTATTTTTCTTTAGAAGATTTCTTGGTTCCTTTAACTTCTGAATTCCAACACAGCACTGGTGTAAGTGTTCTTTAACAAGACCAACTCGAGGCCTTCAAAAATTATCTCTTCATCCGTGAAGAACTTGTAATTTTCCATTTACAGCATAACTGATTTTTCAAAGTCTTTACTGACTAATTCTGTGTCGTTTTCCTAGACAAACATCGACAGTAGAACCAAACCAAACCGCTGGTTTTCACTTGTTCTGACAAGCTACTCATTGGTTTTCACTGCAACTTCAAAACTTGATAATACTTGACTTCACAACTGGTTTTAAGTCTCGTTAGGACTAACTTTTTTAACGTCTTTTCTCTTGAAGGAGAATAGCCCTTGACATTCTTTTTCACAGTCTTCTGTCCTACCTTGGATAAAGATGTGTAAAGCAGGCCTCAATCTGTTGTCTTCTTCCATTTCAATTTCAATTTTGCCACGACCTCGGCGACAGGCAAGTTACCATCTCACTAAAAAAACTCAAACTTCCAACAAATTGGCGCGAACATAGAATTTGACTAATGCATGCATGCAACAAGCAGCAGCAGCACAAGATACAACAAGAAAGGAGAAGAAAAGAAGGGGAGGGAAAGTCAGATGGTAGAAATAAAATTTCTACAGAAGAGAAGCGAAGAAGAGTTTAATTAGAGGTTAATTCCAAGTCAAAGCGAGACACTGTGATCGCTTCTTTACGATACGACGGTGAGATCAAGAATCTGATGCTTAGCGCGATTAAAGAACTACCAGTTACCCTACATGAAATAAAATGCGAATCCCAAAAAGACGAATTCCTTTGCCCCACAAAACAGAAGATCATGGAAAAACATCAACAGGTAGCGGACATTTTCTCCTTGTGTGACAATATACTATTATACGTGAGTGAAAGGGTGGTTATACCCAAGAGCTTTCAGAAACGAATACTAAGAGATTTTCACACAGGTTATCCAGGAAAGAATAGGATGAAGAGCCTTGTGCCGAGTTATGTGTACTGGCCAAATATGGATTTAGACATCTCAAATATGGTGGATTCTTGCAAGGGTTGTTCTCTAATAGCAAAAGCACCACCAATCACCTACAAACCGTGGTCAAAGACAGACCAACCTTGGTCGAGGATACATTTGGATTTCGCAGGACCAGTGGAGGATGTCTACTACTTGATTGTAGTAGATAGCTATTCTAAATGGCCAGAAGTACTCAGGTGCAAGAGACCTACCACAGAGGTCACTATCTCTTTCCTCCATGAACTTTTTGCCCAATTTGGCGTTGTCCTCTTATAAACTTTGTATTTATTGTAACGGCTGTTTAATCCAATAAACTAAAATTAAAAGCAAAATTTTTTTAATTAGATTCTTATTTTTTACTTAAAATTTTGTACCCATGAATGGGGACAGTGAAAAGAGCGGACAGTTTAGTGCACTCCGATTTTTAATATTAAGTAATGATATGTTTATATGATATTGTTTAGAGTTCAAAAATAAGGGGGCCTCACAAACGGAATAGCCTAGGGCCTCTCATGGTCCGGTTATAAAGTGATAGTTGAAGCATGTTGTTTTCTATTTTCTACATTGATGGTTGACTTCTATGTCTGTTATAGAGAAATAGGCCAAGCATAAGTTTGGAACAGTATTATCTAATTTGTAAACATACCCCCCCAATGACACCAACACCACTAATTACTTAATTTCTTTTTAAAAAACATTTTTTCCTGGCATGTGATGTCAGTTTATAAGCAAACTCTTTTCTGATGTATGCAAAGTTTCATAACTGTTCACACCAATCCAAATATCATGAGAATTCCAGTAGAATTCCATTTACTTTTTAA
>JAYKTE010495946.1:0-10040 GCA_036873565.1 Xipholeptos notoides | reverse complement strand
TGTATCGGCTGATATGAACGAGGATACGAGGGAGGAGGAAAACAATACGTAAGCAGCAAAAACAAAAGTAGGGGGCGACCATGCACGCGCGGCTTGTTATTTTTACTTAATTTATTGTGCCACTTATCATTTATAATTTCTAAGAGAAAATTAAACTTACAACTATCTCAAGAATACATGAAAAAGAATCCTAGTAAACATGCATACACACACCCAATGGTAGGTTTAGGAAGTGATGTTTACTTTCTATATTACTTTCTAATCCTTTTGATAATGCTATACTTTAAAATCTGGTCTTTTATACTTGTCACTTTTATTCAAACCTTTTTATACCGAAGATGCTGTTGTTTCTATAATTGGGGATATTTGTTAAAATTCTTTTCCTCTTTTGTTTTTCTATTCAGATTGATGAAGATCCACAACTTGTTCCTCAAGCTGCAGAACAAAGTTATCAATTTGACCCTGATGCCCAAATCCCTTCAGAAGGCTTTAAATTCTGAGATCTTAAATTCCCTCTTTACTGTGTGTGCTTCAGTCCCAGCAGTCTTGCTAACAGAAGCATGGCTCAGAAAGCTTATGGTATCGGCTTAGGGGATGAAACTACTACTACTACTACTACTACTACTACCACCATTACTACTATAACTACTACTACTACAACAACTACTTGACAGCTCAGCAGCTCTTTTTGAAACTCAAGCAACTGTTACAAATCTCCTTTTCTTCCCCCTCTTCCTTTGTGTGGCTGGCCTAATCACCATGCTTGCATGTATCCTCTCACCTATCTTGCCTCTGTATCATTGTTACATGCTGTGTGCATTTCTTTATATCCTGTCAAGAAACCTTGTTTTCCACAGTCGATAAACAATGATTAGGCAAAATACAGCATCGTGCTTACCAATTTATTTATTCATTGTTTTTTTTTTCATCCATATGTTATTTTGGTTAAGCTTTTTGTACCTGGATAAAAAACAAACAAACAAACAAACAAAAACAAATTAAACTTTGATACTTTAGGTTGATATAAATTTTTATCATACAGTATAGAGGAATGTTAGATTTGCTCACTGACAATTTTTGTCTCTTTTCCTCTTTCTGCTTCTATAAACAAAAAGCATTAGGATGAAAGAATTGCTGGCATCTTGCTGTTGTCATTGGTTGTCAGATTTATTTCTTCTTTTTGAGAAAATCCAGTTAATTTCTGTTAAATATCTGCTGGATGCTGTCTCTATATAAACGTTTATCCCCTCCCTCTTAGAATTTTGAGATTTTGTTTTATATTTTTTATTTAACACTTTTAGATTTTTACCTATCACTGAAAATTAAAATTTTTTTTTTTTTTTTTAATTTAGTCTATTAAGTAAGAGTAAGGGGGGTTTAAAAAATAGTTATTTTAAAACACTTTTTCTTTTTAAAATAGCTAAATCTTAAGAGTGCATTATTATCTGGCTGCTGAAAAAATGGTCTTCAGCTTTGCTGAATGGGAAAAAGAGAAAACAAAAATCCTCCGCTCTTTTCCACTCAAATTGTAAAATATTCTATCTTTATTTCTATCCCTCCTAATTTCTAGGTAAATAGATTAAGATCTGTTATGATTATAACAGTCTTCCCAAATGTTTTGCTAATAAAGACATTCTCTGAATTCTATCCTAAATGCTAAATTAACCATAGAATCTTTCCTCTTTTGCTTGTCTTTTCATTATTTCTATTTCTTTGTAAATGTAGTTTATCCACTTTACAGCTCTAAAGCTTTTTAATTGATTTTCTCTTTAAATCTCAGCGTGGTTAAAATTCTTGAATCTAACCCTGCAAAGATGTTTGAGAACTGTAAAAAGTGTCTAAACTTTTAATTTTAAAATTGTAGATATGTTTTATCAAAGTGATAATGCCAGTCTTAGTTTCTGTGCATTTTAAACCTTAGGCCTGTTCTTCCTCCCATCAATCCTTTATATATTGTTTGTTGCAGACTTTCAACTGATTTTTCTTGATAAAAGTTCTATTTGATTCGTTTAGGATCACTTAAAGCTGGACCTCAATCAAGACAAAACTCTGGTATGTAAATGTGGCAATTAACAAACAAACACCAGGGACAAAATGGGAAATAATTTGTGCTAGGAACCCTGCCTTTAACTATTTTTATTTTTTATTCTAGTTGGATTATCTGTCTCCATTCTTTCTTCTTTCCTTTTCCAGCGTTTTTCTCCCTACATTTTTTTTATATTTACTTAATTTTTTTTTTTTAATTAACTGGAAATATCCTGGAACAATGTCAGATTTTGATGGAGGAATGTTATTTTTTGATTGTTGGTTCTTTTTTTTTTTTTTTTTTTTTAATTATTATTTTTATCTTGGGATATTGCAGTAAATAGGATTTAAATTTCTTTCAATTCATCCCAAATTTCAAACTGCTGGAAAGCATTAAATTTTGGGATTTGTTGATTTTTTTTTTTTTTACTAGTTTTGTCTATCTTTCCTTCTTTCTTTCTCCAAACCTGTAGGGGTCTGCTTGCAATGTGTATATATTTAAAACCATAAACAAACCCAAAACAAATATACCTAATGCTTATTTGTAGCCTGTGAATTAAACCGTAATCTGACTAGATTTTATTAAAACCTTTTTTTTTTTTTTCTCTTCAATGCTGGAATTAAAATTTGAATTAATTTCTATTTAGTTTCCTTTAAGTCATAGGAAGTCATGGAAGACTCAAAAGAAAGGCTTTTGTGTGCAGTTTAATGGTATCTCCTTTTCTGTTGCCTTATGATACTGCAATTGTCCCTCCAGAATGTGTTCAGAGAAAAACTGTTATGAATGGTAGTGGTGATGTTGATGATGATGATGGTGCATTGTTGCTAAATATTTGAATGAGATTTTTCTGAAAACTTTTGAGTTGTGGTTATTGCTCTAAATGAAATGTACAAATGTAAACATTCCACTCTATTTAGCTGCTGCCTCCCTTTTCCTCTCTCTCACATAAAAAGTTACAGTGGTTTATTTTTTACAAATGCTTTCTCTCTTCAATGAAGATGAGGATGCAGTGTTATTTGGACTAATCTATCTGTAACTATCACTCGGTGATGGTTCCTCAGTGGGGGACCATTTTCTTGTTAGTCTATCTGCCTCCCTCTCCCTCTCTCTCTCTCTCCCTTTCTCTGGCAAAACTTTATTGAATCCTCTGAAAATTCATTTGTTGTCCCTTTCTAATTTGTGAGGTTTGCTGTTTTGACAGGCAAAATTTCACTTTTTTTTTCTTTTTTTTTTTTTATCGGTCTTTATACCTCTTTTTTTTTCTTTTTTTTTAATCTCTTCCCCCCCTCCCCACAAAAAAAAATACTTTCATACAAAAGAAGCACTTTCAGAGGAAAATTATATGAATGCCATTAAACATTTTTTTTTTTTAAATTTTTGCCAAAGTCAAGGAAATAAAAGGAGGAGAATTGGCTGATATGATTTTAAAACTTCCCTTCCACCTCCCCGGATCTTTGATCTGAATGATGATGATGATGATGAATAAAGAATCTGTTGTTCCGAAATGGTGATGTTGATGATGATGATAACATTATGAATGAATGTTGTTAATATGATGAACTAGAAGAATCGAGGTGGAGATGATTGTACATTTGTAATATTTGAAAGAATTTTTATTGGTGATATGAATGATATATGAGACGTGTGTGTGTATGTATGTGTGCGTGTATTGATATAAAAGTGAGGTGCTATATTGGGGTAGCTGGGTGGGTATTTGGTTGAATATTTGGGGTGGGTGTTTGAGTGATTGAATTTTGACTGTAACAAATGGTCAGGATAGTCACCCCCTTTTATTTTAAAGAAAAAAAAAAATTTTTATTATTACTATTAATAATATAAAACAGAAAACTCTTTCTCGGCCACACTTGATTGTGTGTGTTTGTATAATGCCAGGAGCTGTGTGATATTAGTTTAAACAAAATTTAAAAAAAAGAATGAAGAGTTGATTGAAAAAAAAAACAAATCCAAAAAGCCTAGAGCAAGTTTGACAGCTATGCTCCTCAAGAATATTATTTTTTTTTTTTCTATCCATGGCCACAACAAAGTTTTTATTCTTGATAGCTTCAAATTCTCTTGTTATTCTAGGATTTTATTTTGGTACATCTGAGTCTTTTCCACTCCCCTACCCTCTCTTATCTTTTTTTTTTTTTCCTCTGTTTATTTTTTACTCTTCCGTTTCATAAATGGTTGCCTCATTCTATACAAATCTAAAGTAAGGTTTACTCTAGAGAATGTCTTGCATGCAAATTTCTTTATGAAAACCTTAAATTTTTGAAGGACAGAGTTATGTTCTTGCCTGACCAGATTTTTTTTTTCTATCTAACCCATCCTATGTTAACTTTAATGTTTATGGCCTTTAATTTTTACCCCATACCCACAAATTAAATTTTTTTTAATGAACTTCTAACCAATGTTCCCTGTTTAGTTTGCTAAACAGGCTATGTTCTGTTCAAGCTATTTTCAGAACTTCTCAAATTTGTTCACTCTTTTCAACTGTAACTTATCAAACTATATAATAACCATGAGGCTTTTTTCTTGATTTCTATTTTAATTTTCAGTTCTGAAGCTGTACAGTTTTTGTCTCTTATAATAAAAAAAATCTGGCTCTCTTTGTACCAAAAATTCACTTTTCCAACGAGATTTGTTTTATTTTTATTTTTTATTATTATTTTTTCTCTTCTATCTCCTTCGGGGTTGGAAGAAAACCTTTCACAAAAAGTAGTTACAAAATTCTTGTTTAATTCCAAATTTTACCAAAGCATTAACTTCAAAAAACTTTTTATTAATTCTACTGAAGAACCTCCCCTCTTTTTTTTTTTCTTGACCCCCCCCTCAACCGACCTTCAGCCCACGGTCATGTTTTAAAGTTTTATTCAATGTGAACATTTTCTGAAACTGCTTGTTATGTGTTTTCATTTTTTTTTTTTTTTTTTCTTTCTTTACCAAAGATATTTTAGTATTGGACAATGCTAGCAGAAGCTTCTCATTTGTTTTCTACAACTTCAGTGTCAAAAATGTTATTTAACATGGGAAAAAAAAGGTAAATTATATGTATATAAGTTCTACCACCTTAAAAAGTTATTTTACCATTTTTAAGTTGGGTGTAGACCTTATTTCATTTTAACCCTTTGGACTCTGAAGGGCTGATATATCGGCCCAAGTGACCTAGTGAAAAAGATGACACTGCCAATATTTTGGCCCTCCATGGTACTCTAATAGAACTGTCTTGATTGGCTAGATAGTAATTTTGCTAAGTCAGGGTCCAGAGGGTTAAAATCCCAACCTCTGATACAAAAAGGCCAAAAGCTGGCTTTTATAAGATTTGTTGTGCTCTTACATATTTCTTTTCTCTGTACAGCAATGATTTTTTTTTTCCTTGAATGTTGAATGAGAAGCAGTTGTTTTAAAAAGAGAAATTGTAAATCTGATTCAGATATTAAAAATAGAACTTCTTTTAGTATTGTTCTATATATGTTGATATTGTCTCAATTCTATTTTATTGTAAGTTAAACAAAACTGTTTTTGGAAATTATTAATACTATAATTTTTGATTGAAGTTGAACTGCTAGCATTGCTCATCCAATGAATACCTGCATTTTTTACCAGAAAATGTGATTTTTTTTCTCCCCCTCTTTGCTGTTGATATATATAAATAAGAAATGTAGATATTCTGAAAAGTGCCACCAATGCAGCTTAAGAAAAAAAAAAGTTTCAGGTTTCAACTTCTAAAATCAAATCAAGGGAATAGTTTCTAAGTTCCCAGAAGGAATCAAGACTGAACTTATAAAACAAAACTTTTACTTGGAAAAAAAAAATACAACACAATTTTAAAAGTTTAGAGTGAAACAAGGATTGTACATTTTCCTACTTTCAAATGAACTTGCTATATTTTTGTCTGATAAAAAATGACTTTAAAGACTGCCATAAATAACTTTCAAGGGTAAAAGGGGTGGGGAAATGATTATTCTGGATGCAAATTTTGCCCTCGCCCTCCTTTTACTTGCCCTACACACAAACACATACATAGCCCACCCCATCCCCGGTTTTTTTTTTTTTTCTTTTGACTTTTCCTTCTTGACTAATCAAGAATACAGTAGTTCTTAATTTTTGGTTTAGATTCATATTAGTAATAATTTTTCTCCGTCCATTTGTATATATCTATCTATCTATCTATCTATATATATATAAATACACGTCCAACATGTCAACTTTTTATCTTTGGAATTGACTTTATTCCTCCACCACCCCACCCCCTTTCTCTGTTTCTCGTGTGTGCAATCCAACTTTGTAAAACTTTCTTTACTTCGTTTTGTGACAATCTTAATTATTATTTTTTTTTTTTTTTTTTTTTTTGGACAGTGTTGAATTAAACCTTTTTTAAGAAAATTGTTAAAGACTTGGGCTAAAAATGTTTGCCCTTTTTTTTTTTTTCTAAACTTCAGTAAAATTTGGGATTTTAGCTTTTCATTTTGCTTTGTAAATCTCTATTGATGTCAATAATAGTAATATGTATAAAATTACTTAGGTTTTTTTTTTTGGTGCTTTTTTTTCTTTTTTTTTTTTTTAAATTCTTTTGATCTATAAAAGATCTATACTTGGAGTCACTAATTGCTTTCTATTGTTTCATTATTTTTTTATTCAGTTAACTCATAAATGATGATCTTGCACTAAGTTTTCTTCAACTCTTTCTGAAGACTGTTGTGGCTTTAAGGGTTTTAAGATAGCTGTGCTTACGAGCCCGTTTTTCTCTTTATCTCCATGTAAATAGTTTCATTCATTGCTCTCAACAGATCTAGCATTCCCTCCCCCATCATTTGTAGAAATATTAGGATTATAATAAATATTTAGAAAATTAACATTTTTCTATAGATGAAAAAAAGATCAACTTTATTCTTAGCAGCCAAATATGTTGGTTTTTGACACTGTATAAAATGCACTTTCTTTAATTTGCATAAAAACTTTTATAAAATCCAAATAAATAAAAACAACTTTCTATGTAGCCATCTATTTAAAGTAAAAACCAAAAAAAATCTCCTCCTTTATAAAATATTGTTTTCCTTCTCACCTTCCTCTTCTTCTTCCCTAGTTGTCAGACGATAGTTTTCCTGTTTCTTCTTTATAGAAAAAAATTTTTTTGTTGTTTTGTCAGGGAAGGAAAGAAATCCTAAAATAAAATCCAACAACACAAATGCAAGAAACCATAAACTTTTTTTTATATATATAAAAGCTGAATTTTTCATTGAAATTAATTTACAGGATTTTGCCCCTTCTGCCTTCTATCGTTGACAACTATCAAGGAAACTTGTAAATAGTAGATTTTTTTTTTTTACTCTCTCTCTCTCTGCATATATTTTGTTTACAAACATTGGGTCATTTTAACTCTTGTACCTTGTACGAGATAGGTTTTTAAAATCATGTACAGAAAAATCCAATCCTTATATTGGGCCAATAACTGGATTCCTATTGACTATAAAAAACCAAAGAAAAATTTGTAAAGAAAGAAAAAAAAAAAAGCCAAAAAATTCTTATTAAACCAAAAATCCACCTTAATTCACAGATTTGAATAATAGTTTACCTTTTTTAATCCCTTTTCAAATTGAAATAACATAATCTATCTGTTAATATGTTTGAAAAGGACTACTTACTAAATATTGAAACATTAATGCAGTTCTATTTGGTTAAAGGTTGAAAGGTCGTTAAACCCAAGCAAACCAAACCAAACTATTTGGTTAAAGTTCATTGGAAAATGTAGCATTTCCAAAAAAAAAAAATGAATATTATTCCTGAGATTCCAACAAGTAAATAGATCTATGGGAAAGGCTGTCTCAGTGGATATTGTTCAGTAATTTTGAAAGGAAAAAAAATATAACCAAGAAAACTATTAAGATAAAAACTTTTATCAAAAATTGAAGATTGGGTTTAATGCTCAACGATTGTTAAAATGGCCCTTTGTGACATTTTGGGTGACAGACTGTGGTTTATTATTTTGACCCAGCCAGCTTTTGCTATATCCAAACAAAAATAAAAAATAAAAAATAATAATAAATCTATTGATTAAAAAAAGACATTAATTAACAAACTGATACAAATAAATTGATTGGCCAAGATTCAGTGGGTTATTTTTTTCTTTTCCTATAAATTTGTATAGATTTATTTATATGTTCATGCTTTACTTTTAATCCTACAGTTAATTTTGATTTTTTTTTTTTTTTTTTTTTTTCAGTTCCCTGTTTACACCCATTCTTTAAATCTAGCCTTTTAAGCAACTATCATTAAAAAAAAAAAAAAAAAAAGTGGGGGGGATCACTTTATAGATATTTATTTCTCTATTTCAGTTGTTTTAAAAAAAACAATTTTAGCTTAAACTACTTTTTTTTTTTTTAATTTTCTTTATGTAATACGAACAATATCGCCTGGCCTCGCTTGGGGTTTGCGTTTGCCCCTTAGCAGCTATTTTCCTGACTGAGAACCCAATCGAATTTGTTAAACATGTCCGAAAACCCCATATATCAAATTTCAAGTCATGAAACCTTTGAACAATTATTTCAATAGTAGACTGTAAGAATAAAACTTAATTTAAATTAAATCATTTTTTTCTAGAGGCTGACTTTATTTTTTTCTCGATACTTATTGGAGGTATTCTGAAACCACACTCATCTAAGAACACCCCCAGACACAAAGTACAACACTGTTTTGGAGTCCATAGGGAACAATATCCTGGACACAAGGTCCCATTTATATACCTTAAGATTTATCACACCAAAAAATATTTTAAAATAATTACATTCTTAGTGTTTTTTCCCCCCATAAAACTGCTCTATAGAACTAAAATAAGGGTTTGTACAAATATTTTTCAGACTGCTGTCCTCATCATTATCTTCCCAACGTTTCAGTCGTCTACAGGTAATCTAACTTGGGGAAACTTATCGTAATCGAGAGTCACCTGAAGACTGCTGAACGGTTCATTGGCCAAAACATTGTGAAGATAATGATTAGGATGAAGACAGCAGTTCGAAAAATTCTTGTACAAATTATCTAGCTAATCCCAAGGATTCTGAAAAAAAGGGTGTTTTTATTTTATTTCTTATAAACGAATGGAAATAAAATTTGTTAAAAATACACTTATCCTCCTCACACATAAAAAAAACGCTGCTTAACTTTATAGAGATTAAATTAAAAAAAAAAACAACAAAAAACTCTTGATAATTCATTAAATGATCTTACATTAGTAATTCAAAGAATTGCTTGTCATAAGCTGATGAAATCTATTACAAGTACATTCTATCAGCAGAAGCAACTTGCAAAAGTCAATGGGGCGTGACTCTTCGGCCTTGGCACCATTTGAGAAAAGTGCGGACAGACGAACAGGTGAACTTCTAGGTCCACACCCCTCCTTTGTCGAGGGACCAATAAATAAAATTGGCCATACAGATAGCTCAATAGTTATGATATTGTGAGTGTGGGCATGAATATTATGTCAAGAATCTATATTAATACAATAGCGAGTGTTATTTTGTGTGCCACACTTACATCAAAAGCAAAGACCCTACTTACCTTTAGTCACTCTTTATCTATCAAAAATCATTAAAACCATTTTATTTCAAAAAGTTTTCAAAAAAAGAGTCCGCCTCCCCAAAGGTTTGATTTACTGTAAAACAAATCAATCCAATTCTGCGGAAACCAACGTCACACTTTACTGTAATTGCTTCAACACCCCCATCCTACCGTTTACTGGTTATCGGCCCTCCCCCGAGAAGGTACCACCCATTTTGATAGCCACTACACTAACCCATGTCGGGAAGGAAATAATGCAATTAACATATAACTTCAATTAGCTTAAGTCAAAGGAATGGAAGAACAATTAGGCTGTCTTGTCACTAGTAAAAAAAAAAATCACTTTATTAAGCCCGTAAATGTGGCGAGGAAAATTTTTCAAAGATATATATATATATTATATGGAAAAATGCGCGCATGAAAAGTAATATTCTTACGATTTTATTAAACCTGGAAAAGT
>JAYKTE010495835.1:0-10040 GCA_036873565.1 Xipholeptos notoides | reverse complement strand
TGAAGTGGTCCAAATTCTAAGATATTATAAAAATTAAAAGGTTTTTTATAATGTAGAGAAAAAGAAATTGATCCAAATGGTAGCTATTCTTCGTAGGGCCATATTATTTCAAATGAAGTGGTCCAAATTCTAAGATATTATAAAAATTAAAAGGTTTTTTATAATGTAGAGAAAAAGAAATTGATCCAAACGGTTGCTATTTTTTGGAGTGTCATTTTATTCCAGATAAAGTGGTCCAAATTCTAAGATATTATAAAAGTTAAAAATGCCTTTTTTAATATAGAGAATAAAGAAACGAAATTAATCCAAGTGGTAGCTATTGTTTGGAGTGTCATTTTATTTCAGATAAAGTGGTCCAAATTCTAAGATATTATAAAAGTTAAAAATGTCTTTTATAATATAAAACAAAAGAAATTAACAATCATTTTTTATTAACGTTCTTTTTTGTCCACACGTAGTTTTTTGAATAACACAATATGTGCTATTTAATCCATATCTGGGGGGAATGTTGTCAAATCAATACTAGATTATGAAGCCTCATCTCAAAAGAATTCCAAATAGAGTAATAACAACTATAAAGATGGAGAAAACAGTCCACTAATAAAATCAATACTAGATTATGAAGCCTCATCTCAAAAGAATTCCAAATAGAGTAATAACAACTATAAAGATGGAGACAACAGTCCACTAATAAAATCAATACTAGATTATGAAGCCTAATCTCAAAAGAATTCCAAATATAGTATTAACAACTACAAAGATGGAGACAAGAGTCCACTAATGAAATCAATACTAGATTATGAAACCTCATCTCAAAAGAATTCCAAATAGTGTAATAACAACTATAAAGATGGAGAAAACAGTCTGCTAATAAAATCAATACTAGATTATGAAGCCTCATCTTAAAAGAATTTCAAATAGTGTAATAACAACTATAAAGATGAGGACAACAGTTTGCTAATAAAATCAATACTAGATTATGAAGCCTCATCTCAAAGAATTCCAAATAGTGTAATAACACCTATGAAGATCAGGACAACAGTCCGCTAATGAAATTAATACTAAATTATGAAGCCTCATCTCAAAAGAATTCCAAATAGTGTAATAACAACTATAAAGATGAGGACAACAGTCCGCTAATAAAACCAATACATAGATTATGAAGCCTCATTTCAATGAATTCCAACTATAAAGATGAGGACAACAGTCTGTTAATAAAATCAATACTAGATTATGAAGCCTCAAAGAATTCCAAATAGTGTAATAACAACTACAAAGATGAGGACAGAAAATGCAAATACACAAGTTCAAATCCAAATTGTTCCATTTGTACTAATACCCTTGAGAAATGTATGCACCCACATTTTCCTCTAGCTAGGGATTAAATAGTACATATTGTATTATTGAAAAAAAACTATTAATGAACAAAAAATGTGTTTTGCCAACATTATAACGTTTCGGTTATTGTTAACCTTCATCAGGGCATGAATTTATTTTACTGTATCCATAAGATCTTTATGATTCTCTTATTTTTATCATACATCGTCAAAATACTATGTATGGACTAAAATGATTACCAAAAAATTATTCTTCTCGGCATTAAATGACCTAAAAATGTTGATATGGATTAAATAATGCACATTTTATATTTACTTGGTCAAGCACCAACCCAAGTTGGGCACAAGGCCATTTTTATGTGTTCATCCCTGGGATTTTGTAATCAGTGTTTCCCTTCACCTAGATGAATTACTCTGCCGAGTCAACAAGCCCCATATGCCAGAGACAGCTGAAAGTGAATGTAGTGCTTGTATTGTTACTGAAAAAACTGGACAAAAAACATTTGATAGTTCTAGGCATTAAATGACCTAAAATGGTTGATATGGATTAAATAGTTTTTTGAATAAAATAATATGCACTATTTAATCCATATCAATCTTTTTAGGTCATTTAAGGCCGAGAACAATCATTTTTACGATTCTTTCATTACGATTCTCTTGAATTTTTAAGTGAATCGTTAATCGGAATCGTTAATCAACATTTTCCTGGAATCGGAATTGGTATCAGAATCGGACAAAATTAGGAATCGTCCCAACACTAGTTGCAACAATTTCATTCATTTAATTGATTGGTAATTATCATTTTCATTTTACTGCTTATAAGATTTGTTGTTGGTTCGAAAATATTTGGTAATAACTTGGTTAATTAATTAGTTTATTTATGCTATAATGTACAGCACTCTATCTATCCAAACGTAAACAGACACATCTACAAACACACGCACCTAAATTAAGACCTGCTATTGATTTGATTTTTTTAAATAATATTTCGATTTATTTATTAAATGACTGTTGTGATCTACGTACATACTAGCATACACGCATATATATATGTGAGTGTGTGTGCATGTGTGTGTGGGTGTGTGGGTGTGCGTGTATATGCGTGTGAGTGTGTGCGTGTGCGTGTGTGTTATATTTGTTTTTATATATCTATATATAACAGACATATATTTATAGATACATTTGATAATAATGGAAGAGCGAATAGATATTTCATTTCTACATTGTTGAGTGAGATTTCAATGCACTTGTTTCAGTTATTTATTCATTTTCAATTATGCGACTTAGTGCATGCGCACGCCCGTTTGTTTGTAGCTACTGCAGTAAATAAAACACATAAAAACAAATAGTAAAAAACACTTCCGAAGGTGGGTTGGGCGAAAATGAGGAAGATGTAGTGTTGAGAAAGCGTAAGACACAGGGTCGGGTCAGGAGGAAGGAAATGTAGCTTGAAGATGGAGTACGAAAGGTTGCAGAAGAGAGGAGATAGACATCGATGAAGGAGTAGGAAAATCGAAAGTCAAATCAGAGTCTGTGCCAAATAACAAAATATAAAGAACGGCAACAATATTCACAAATGTTTCACCATGGTAACAGCAATGTAAAGTCTATTTAAGAGATTTTCATATACCAAATATAAATAAATATACGCATACACAAACACACATAAAGCACATTATAAAACTGGTGGACGGACAAGTCGCCCAGTGGGCGTCTTTTCACTATTTGTAAAATAGTTTCGCATCAAACTGAATCGAATTAGGAGATTTTCTTAATTATAAAATTAATTCCATTTATAAAATATGTGTTTGTTTCTTTATTTGTTTATTTGTTAGGTTTAGTTATTTGTTTATTGGTTTGTTTGGTTGGTTAGTTGATTGGTTGGTTGGTCGGTCAGCTGGTTGGTTGGTTGGTTGGTTGGTTGGTTGGTTGGTTAGTTGGTCAGCTGGTCACTTGGTTATTTGATTGTTTGGTTGATTGCTTTTTTGGTTTGTTTGTTGGTTGTTTGACGTAGTTGGTTTATTGGTTTGTTGGTAGGTTGGTTAAATTGATTGATTGGTTGGTTGGTTTAGTTGATTGGTTGGTTGATTTTGTTGGTTGGTTGGTTTTGTTAGTTGGTCGATTAGTTGGTTGATTGATTGGTTGGTTGATTAGTTGGTTGGTTGGTTGGTTTGGTTGACTTGTTGGTTTGTTTAGTTGATTGGTTGGTTGGTTTAGTTGATTCATTAGTTAGTTGGTTGGTTGGTTGGTTTGGGTTATTGGTTGTTTGTTTTAGTTGATTGGTTGGTTGATTGGTTTAGTTGATTGGTTGTTTATTTGGAAATCGGCATTATAAGAAAAATGCACCCTTTACAGACGAGGGCACTCATAAAAACTGCTGACATAAGTAGGAAAGTTTTGGAGCATGAAAATTGAACCCAACAAAATGAAAAGAGAAAGAGGGAAGGATGAAAAAATAAACCAGGAGAGGAGCTTGCAGTCGTTGCCTGCAAGAGATGCTGAAGTGCCAGAGGAGACGTATTGTCATTCTGCTTTCATAAGCCACCTCAAGGTGTTGGCAGAATCTAGATTTTGCTGATCCCGGCTGTGAGAGCTTACGGTAGTAGGGTGAATGTCCAAGAAGAAGTAGCACCATACAGTAACTGACTGGGATGGGGCAGATTCTGATGGAGCATTACAAAGCGACTTGTTCTCACATTGGCTCCAGTCAAAACCACTAGTCACGAACAACATGCAAGTTCTGTATGAGACCATTGAGAAAATTCAAATCATATTAATGAATTAAGAAAGGGAGAAAACACAGACCAAATGTTCGAAGAGACGGAGCTTATAGTCGCTGAGGTGAAAAAACGCTTGAGTGCCAAAGTGACTTATTGTCACTTTGCCTTCAGGAAAAACCACTGAATCAAATAATGGTTGGTGTAGGAACTGGAATCAGTAGGGTGAAGAATCGTGATTATGTGGCACTATACAGTGTTTGACTGAAATGGAGCGAAATCTAATGGAGCTCACGAGTTGTAATGTTGCCACTCTGCTTCCTGTAAAAGCCACTGGTCCCTAAAAGCGTACATGCAATATCGTAGGTGAGTGAAATCTTGATGATAATATTGTAAGTACACTTGGAACAATGTATAGACACTTGATCTTGAGAATTGTTATATCTAGTGTTGTTTAAAATAGGTGTTTTGATTAAAATTCATCAAAAATCTTTGTTGTTGGTACTAAATGACCGAAGATGTTGATATACCGTGAAACCATTAAACGGAATAATAATAGAATAATATTAAATGAAAATTGAAGTACAAATAGGACTCTAAAGAGAAGCATTGTAACTTTTCTATGAAATACCTTGTTTATGTCTCTTTGAGAAAGGGAATGAGTGATACCGGTGAAGCTGAGGTCATCTCTTCCTCATCTTATTAATCACATGTCCAGGTGCAGTTATCCGTCCAACTAATTAGTGTAAGACGTCTTTCATTTCATTTATTTATTTATTTTCACTGAACAGATGTTATTTGTCTCTAGCTATTTACATTCCTCTTCTATTTCTATTTCTTCTTTTTTTTTTCTTTTCTTTTTTTCTTGTTTTTCAGAATTGTCGCTCGGGCATCCCTGTGAGGGTTTTCACGGTGTTTTTCTTGCCGCTTACTTGTTGACAAAGATGGAAGAGAAAATATTGCTGACAGAAAAGAAAAGCAAGGAAACGAAAACAAAATTCGAGTTGTTTTGGTTCTTTTGCTGATATTGCTGCTGTTGCTGGTGGTGATTGTTGTATTGATTTTTTTGGTAGTTTTGGTGTTGATGTTGAAGTTTTGTGGTTTTAATGCTGATGTATATTATGACATTCATATTGATGTTGTACACATAGACACAACTATATTAAGACACATATGCAGACACACACGAATGGACATACACATATTTTATACACATAGAGGCGCATGAAAATATATAGCCAAACATATACATAAAAAACGACGTGCATGTATTCAGAAATATATTAACACACAGAAACACACAGACATTCAAAGACACTTATAATGGACTCAACCACTTGATTACGAGATATAAGCGTAATTGAAGTGAGTATTGGTGTTAGACAAAGGTTTGTGTAGCACCATCCACAATTCTTGAAGCTGATGATACCATACAGTCAGTGAAAACGTTTGTCATAGACTACATGAACCTCAAATTTTAAATTCAGAGTTTACCTTCTCCTAGATATCTGTCTTAACAAAGACTAAAGGTGTATCCATTTCAGTGGTTTATTGCCCCAGACATTAACCTGGGTATTTCCACGTCCTTGAATATACACACACGAATATATATATACGGTGCCACGAATAAGTATTGGATACATTACATTTAAATGGTCAGCATATTCCTATTACTATTCTTACTTATATTCTGGATAGTAATTACAAAATCAAATTTAGAAAGTTTATATTTAAGGAAAAATATAAACTAACAAAAGCAAAACTATTGGATACGCTGATATAATATTTGGTTGCATGGCCTTTGTTGCGTTCTAAAGCTTCCAGTCGTTTTCTATAGTTGCACACATGTTTTTGCAAAGATTTGCAGGTATTTCGCAACATTATTCTTTGCAGAACTCTTCTAATTGTTAAATATTTTGTGGTTTCCTCTGGTGAACATTAATCTTTAATATTTTTTACAAATTCTTAATTGGGTTGAGGTGTGGAGACCGACTCGGCCAAATAAAAAATAAGTCAATTTCGTTATTTTTAAGCCACTCTTTGGTTAACTTGGCAGTATGTTAAGGAACATTGTCATCCTGAAGCCCGAAATTTCTATTTTGTCCCAACAAATCAGCAGATTTCCGGAGGTTTTTCTCCAGAATCTCCCTGTACATACGCCCATTCATTCTACTATTGATGATTTCTGTTTGTGCGTATCCGCTATATACATATGTACGCATGGAGAAAAGAAGGGTGGGTATCTCTTCCGTTTTGAGGATCATATCTTTAAGGATATTTGATTAAATAGTAAATATATATAAACGCTTTCATCTATCAAATACACATAGATATACACACACAAACTTATATACTCAAACACATGCACACATATACACACATATACGTGTATATGCATTATATACATATATATATATGTATGTATATACATATAAAGATAGATAGGGAGAGAGAAGAATAGAGAGTTATATATAGAGAGAAATTGGTAACAGAAAATAAGAAAGAAATTGGATGTTTCTTGAAGTATATGTTTATGAAAAGTAAAATAATAATAATAATAATAATAATAATAATAATAATAATAATAATAATAACAATAACAATAACAATAACAATAAAAATAGTAATAATATTAATAAAGATAAAAAGAAGAAATACAAGATAGTTGGGCGGATATCAAAAGCAAAAGAGAATTGTCATTAATCATCACCCACTAAGCCATCAACACTATTCTAACTCTGCAGGCACTCCGGCAAACGCGCCCAGTCTCCTTCACGAAAGAGACTTCTGCATTTAGCACATCCATTTATCTTTTGTTAAAGATTCCACTTCGTAAATGTTGCTTCTTTTTCTTTTGACAACGGAAGGTGAGTTAATGACGTAGCTTTCACTATTTCTTCAACTTAGATTCGCTCTTTGATTTCATTGTTCTATTGTCTGTAGGAATTCCTCCTTTTCAATACACATGACAGCTATTTTATTTATCCTTTATTAAAACGGTCCATCCTTTTTTGTTTATCTTATTATTCGTCTCATTATCTTCATTCTTTTTGTAATCACTTTTACTGGTACAATCTTCCATACCTGTTCTTTTTTTTTAAATGTTTTAAATTTATTTAATTTCTTTTGCTCTCAGAATAATCATTCTTCTTCAAAATGTAATTTCTGGTGTTCATATCATTAATAGTTTTTTTCATCTTATTTTTTCTTCTTGTTGTTATTTCCTTCATTTTCTTCTTATCTATTTTCCTCTTTCTTTTTAATTTTATTTTCTCTTTCTTTCTTTTTCTTTTTCACTTTCATCTTCTTTTACTTCTTTTTTCGTTTTCTTCTATTATTTCTTTTTTTTCTTCTCTTTTTTCTTCTTCTTTTTCTCCGCTTTATCGTCTTCTGCTTCTTTTTGGCTTTCCTTTTCTGTATAAATTTCTCTTCTTTTTCCTTTTCTCTTTTTTTTCTATTTTTCTTTTTCTTTTTTTCTTTTACATTTTTTCTGTTCTTGTTTTTCGTCTCATTTTGTCTTCTTTTTCTTTTCCTCTTTAAGAATTTTTCATTTGTTTTTCATTTTTCGTATTCTTCTTCTTTTCCTACTTTTCTTCTTGCGCTTCTTTTACTGATTTTTTCCTTCTCTTCTTTTTTCTATTTTTCTCTTGTTTTTTTCTCAATGTTTTTCCTTTTTTTTCCTTTTGTTCTTTAATTTTCCTTATTATTGCCCTTCTTATCCTTGTCCTTATTTTCTGTTTCCTTATTCGTTTTTGTATTCTTTTTCTATCTTTTTTCCACTTTTATTTCTATTTTTTCATCTTCTTATTTTTCAGTTGCTACTTTTTCTATATTTTTTTGTCTTCTGGCAGTATAATTTTTAAGTTGATATATCTCCCCATCTTTCTTCTCCTATATAATTTTCTTTCAGATTATGCATCCTTATTTTATTCTTCATTTAATTTGTATTTGTCCCTTCTAAATAATATTCTACATATATTCTTTTCTTGTTTCGCAATAATAAAATGATATCCTCATCCATTCGTTTTGTGTTCATTCATTTTTACTTTTCTTTACATTGGGTCACCTTAGGAGTCAAACAAAAACTATAAACTCAAACTCGAATCATATGTTGCCATCCACTTCTATACATTACGTTTTTTATTTGTTTTTAGTTTTCGTTACATTAGTCCCTAATGTTCACCTTCACAGCTAAATAGAATCTATGGAGCTTGTCGTTTTCTGTGATTATTTGCCGAATCATACTGATTTATTCCTTTTAAGATATTTATATCAGTTCTTTTCTGCTGTCATATAAGGACTCACAAATTTAGCGCTTGTTGACAAATTGGGTGTCATAGTCTTGGTTGACCCCAGAGCTCCCTTAAGAAAAAGAAAAAGAAAACGAAAAAAATAAACATCTCATTCATTAAAAAATGCATTTACTGAATACCAAAGTAAAATTCATTCTTGGAACGTTCCAAAAATAACGCCTCCTATTTTTTTGTTTTTTTATTCCGCCAGAATATATCATAAGGGATTGAAAATGCATTGTTATGATGACTGAACTCATGTGCGAGACACTCAGAGAGAAACCCCTGTCATGGACGTGCTTCAGAAGGAGAGATTCTTCATTAAATTCCTCTAAGCAGAAAGAATAAACCGATCAAAATGTACCAGTACCAAAATTGGCTGCCTCGTTTATTGCTGGCAAAATTGCATTGAAAATTGTGGTGGCTGTGTAGAAAAATATATTCTGGAGCATAAAAATACATGCTTGTTTTAATGGTACCATTCCCATCTTCGAGGCGTTTCAAACAACACTTAAAAGAATAAAGGCCAAATATAACATACTTTTAAAAAAGCTAACATTGAAAAAATAAAAAGAATGCCAGAGGTATTTTAATGCCTATTGAGAAGATGTGAATACATATAAATGAACAGGCTCCAGAATTAAGATTCCTAATACAAAAGCAGGAAAGATCCGAAATAAATATCCATTAAAAAAGTGTTTGGTAGATTCCAACGAAACCTATATTGTAAATAAACCACTCCTGGACTATACTACACTTTCGATTAATTTTTTTGAAATAATTTCAATCACAATCGAATGCTTACCAATTACTATCTATAATCAAGCAATGGGTCATACTATTAATTCACCTAACTTAACTTAAGATTCTAACTTTGTTTTTTTGTAGAATAAAACTAAATTGAACATTACTAATAAAATACAGGACTTGTTTATAATTCAAAATGAACAGTTATAGGTTGATTTTTTTATTGGTGTAATTGTTTCTCTGTAAAGCAGGAAGTCTTCTGTTTGCCGGCTTGGGCTTAAATCATATTTATTGTATGGATTTGTCATCTCACAGAATTCTAAGGCACCCAGTCCTCTCCCAAGAGTCTATCTCGATGACGTTTTGCAGCTTAGCCGTGTTGTTTGCCTGGTTAGTTTGTTGATCGGTCGGTTGGAGTAAAGGGATTATAGACTACCGGTGGGTTTCGGAGAGAAAAACATATGCCTCTTAACTCGAAGCACTGGGTTGATTCGATTCCCCCTGTTCATGCCAAAAGCCACTGACGACTTTACCAATTGTTACGGTACCTGGCGTCTGTTATTGTTAATCTGCTTTTTGTCTGTTCAGCAGAAAGTCTTCCCCTCACCTTTTTTGGGCTACACATCCGTCCTCCTGTAATTGATAGAGGTTTTCACTATAAAAAATATGTTTATGATGACTGGTCTCACCCTAGAATACAATTATTTTGAGAACGTTTTTGTTGCTGCTATATTAAGCCACCCTAACACTATGTGTGTGTATGTGTGACCACACGAGTTAAATGAATACTTCCATCTAGGAATATTCATTTCTGAAGCGTATTAGGATACAAGGAGCAGTAATATAGCTAATCACTCATAACACATTCTTGGCTTCCTTCATATACACTCCTGATCAAAAGTTTAAGACCACTTTAAAATTTAGAAAAATAACAACTTTTCAGTGGC
>JAYKTE010495724.1:0-10040 GCA_036873565.1 Xipholeptos notoides | reverse complement strand
TACAAAAACTAACGTTTACCAAAAATGATTGTTCTCGACATTAAATGACCTAAAATGGTTGATATGCCGTAAAAAACTAACAAACAAACAATATCTGGCTGTATGGTTTTATATCTTTTAGAAATTTTTGAATATTTTGGGGGTTGACCTTGTTGGGATTATTTTCTTGATAATGTTTTAGTCGGATCTATTCAAAGTCTATACAGCTCGTCAGTGCACTGTGTAAGTATAGAGTTGAGAGAGAAAAAAATTGAAAAGTAAAAGAAAAATCTGTATATTTAAATGTTATGTATGCATAAAGGTATCTAAACTTATATATAAATAGAACATTGTCCGCGTCTGTGTATGGGTTCGTTCCCTATGAACTCCAAAACGGCTGGATAGAATTTTCTTGAAACTTTTAAATAATTCATTGATGAAGAACAGAAAAAAAATACAAAAATTCAGGTTAATATCCAATTAAAAAAGGTTTTGTGTGTCTGAATTAATGAGGTGAGTTTTTATTATAATCATTATTATCTATCCTTTGATGATACTACTGAACTTTTATTTTTGTCTCTACATTGACCATACCATTAAATTTTTATTCTGGTGTAATTCACCATTCTTACAAGAATCGTACAAAAGATAATACCATCTATTTTTAAAATCATGTTTTAAGTTGAATAGCTGCGAAAACGGAAATGTGCTCCAGAATTTATTTTTTCTACTTAGTCACCACCATTTTCAATGTACTTTTGCCAGCGATGAAGGAGATGATCTATTTTTGCGTTCAGCTCCTAACTGTGCTGACATCAACTGTATTGGCTTCGTAAATTATCCACAGGTGTCGGGTCAGTTTTTTCTGCATGGATGAATTCAATGCCGCATTATGCTTTTGACGCACGTCCATGACGAAGGTTACTTTCTTGGAGTCTCATGCCGTCAAATCTGCAGCAGAGATGAAAGTTTCAGGTCATGAATGCATAAGTTCAGTCATTATAGCAATGAAGTATGAAATCCCTCTGATCCATTCGGGCGGAATAAAAATACGAGGAATTACTTTTGAAACGACTCTTGTAAAATATCAATTTTTGTTAATCTACAAAAATGGCTCTGATTAACGAAAGAGGGTAAGTCTCCGTAGGCCATCAATTCAAAGTTTGAACTTTTGAATCGTTATCTGTAGGTTTAAACCGCAGTTATTCATTGACTACACTCTTGGGAAAGCTATGAATTCATTTGTTCTTTCAAGGTATGCGATAAATATCATAACTTCTCATTTTCTGTCGATTTGTATACAGAAGAAAGGCAGATTTTAGAAACTAAAATTTTTTCCATTAAATGACCGTTAAGGTTAGCATTTCGTTGAACAAAAACGAGCCTGTTGCAATAGTTTTGATAATTGATCAAGAGTTCGCCCCTTTGTATCTGAAAGACTACATTAATAGCCAGGGATACAATAGATTAACCAATAAAATATCAGAATTTCCATTTTATTTTACTGCATAAAAAGGTCTAAATTTTGTTTAAATTTTAATTTTATTTTTTATTTCAATTTATTTTGCTGATTGAAAGGAAGGAAGTGCTAATAGGCTATTCCTGGATTTGACACCAATACTGAATTATTCTCACTGTTCTTTTTTGCCTTGGATAATTACACACTGAAAACCGTTATTCCCAACTTGGTTTTTTTTTTATTTCTTTATGAAGACTTCTTTTATTTCAATTCAATTTAAAATTTGTGGTTTTCTGTTACTAACAAATACGGCCCACTCGAAACTTCACAAAACCAACCAATTCATGCTTGTCGAAATGTTTACCTCGTGTTTAGACTTGACGACATACAACGAAGCTCTATTTATAGAAGGCCGATCAATATCTGACCAATAGATATAAAATTGCTATTTGCCATCGCACCAATAGCTGGCCCATTTAGTATCATGGTCTACTTGAAGAGTTTGCTTTTTCGGGTGATTACACCAAACAGAATGGTGCAATTCACACACAAAAAAACATTCCTACTAAAGGCTTTATAGGAACAAGCAATTGGTAAAAGCAATTAGAGAAGAGAAAATGTGCGGAGAAATATTGACGATTTGAGTCATATAGTAAAGGTAGCTTGACTTTGAATTCAAAGTAGAAAATTATGAAAAGCACAATGTGTACAAAAGGTTACTGTTCACCTACTATTTCAAAACAAGAACCACATACGGTATTCTGAAACTAGATAAATAAATATTGATTCTCTAAATTTACCAAAAGAGTTTGGATTGTTTCTAATTTATTCCGACTTCTACCCTCATTTTCATTCTTAGTTCCACAAAATTTTGGCCGTTGGACTCCATCGAGTATTTCTCGAATTCGAATAATGCTAGAAAGCTGAAAACTACCACTATCGAAACATTGTAAAATTTGAAATTTTGGCTCACTTTTTTCCAAAATCTGACCAATTGAAATCCAGCTTTTTATTCACTCCGACAATATTTACTGCATCAATGATAATTTTATTAAAAATTGTGTTGCTAAAATTAAAATATCACAAAACTGCCACTTCTGCACTTGGGGGAAAATAGTATAACTTTCAGTGGACTATTGGCATTTATTTGCCTATTCTTTTTCTTCCACCCCTAGTAGGATACAGACTTAAAAAATTATAGTGAAATAGACTTTTGCCTCCACGGCCTATTGGTCGGCGAAGTTCATTATTTTCTTTCTGCAACTCTACTAATGTTGGGTGAGTTGTAATTAATGAACGTCTTCGGCCTCTTGTTCCGTGGCCAATTGTAAAATGTTCCACCGACAGAGTATAAGTCTTTTTGTACAAAAATGAAATCCGTCTGCTAGTTTATTTTGTCCTCAATGCTATGTAACTTAAGTAAGTTACTTTGTTGTGTTGTAGCCCAAAATGGAAACCACACGGATGTTGCTGCTCGGTCCGTATTTATACTGTTTTACCATTACCGGTTTTCTCTCCGGTGAACCACTTCCATTCGTCCTGTTTATTTCGTGTTTCTCTTTTCTCTACAGCAATGTTCTTAGCCTTTTTCAAACCGTGATCCAACATTTCACTACATGATGACATCGTGATCCAATCCGAACACTTTCTCACAAAGTGACACTAGTTTTACAGAGGACAGGTATGTTAAGTCATCGCGAAAGGTGAAACAGCTTATTGATAATGTGGAAAAGAGGCGGAGAAACACAATTCTTTTTAAAATGAAAACTTCACACAAAAATGATTGAATATTACAGAAAATATTCATGCGAATATTGCAAAAATGAAAACGGCAATTTAGTTTAATTGAATCTGCAATTCATTTCTACCAAGTGGGATTTTTGTGACCAACCAAAACTCCTCCCGTGACCCACCTGTTGTGTCATGACCCATAGATTAAGAAACCCTTTTCTAAAGAATGTACTAAAAACATTCTGAAATTCTAGTAAAGAGCTAATGTATCAGGAGATTTTTTTAAATATTCAAACGAATCTTAAATCATAGGAGAAATTGATTAAAATATTTTTGATACTTCATTTAAAAGATTTCAAATTAATTCTGCATTAATTGTTTTTAAATTATTCCTATTGCTAATGCAGTAAAAATAATTTTCAGATATATTTTCAGATATACTAGCAAAATTACCCAGCTTTCCTCAGGATTTGGATTTGACTTCTGAGTAGCTATTTTCCGACTGAAAACTAAATCGAATTTGTTCCTGGGGTCTTGATACAAATTTCAAGTCTCTTGACCAAAAATTGGCAAAGTATATTGGGGTAAGCAGTCTTGAAACTTTTTAACAATTCTTTAAATTTAAGAGTGTTTAAGATTATGTTTAAATTGGACCACTTTTCTAGAAGCTGATTTGTTTTTGGGTTTTTTTTAATTATTGATTTTTGATACTTATTGGGAATATTCCGAAACCACGCCTATATAAAACACTCCTAGACACATAAAGTACAACTGTGTGAATTTTTAAGAAAATGGGTCCATCTGTTTCGGAGTCCATACAGAAGGAACTCACACACAGACACATAGACAAAGTTACATTTACATGTAAGTTAAGATTTTCAGAAGTTGAAATCATCAAATAATGGCGATCTCCGTGCATAACCCGAAGCCTAAATTCTGTCCTGTTATCATCGCGTTTTTCCTGATGGCATTTTTAAAAGATATTTGAAAATTTACTTAAAGAATCAGTCACTTCAAATCGCAACAGGGAATTTACTTTTTAATGTTTTCTTCCTTTCGTTTGATCTGTCGACAATTTCTAATGGGTTTTATTGTAAATAGTTCGATTGCTTTGATGAAATTTGGTATATTTTTTATATATATGTATTTTAGTTCTTTCCAAATATACATTGTAGTGTACTTTTCATTGTAACTTGGGACAACTTATCCATTTACATTTTAGAAAACGATTGTTCTATTGATCTAAATAATAATAACAATGATTTTTTTTTCAAAATTCATGCAAGAAATCTTGTGTACATAATGAAGATGACAATCGAAATAATACTATCAAATACTGTATTTTTAACAATGATAGTGAGAATAAAATTCTGAACAATCCACATAATACTAATTGTCAAGTATTTTATTTTTAAAGTAACCATGGTAAAATAAGTCAGATGAATCCAAATAATACAAATTATTAAACTTTGTCTCGGAGATTCTGACAAACAAGTAAACGAGGTGTATAAAACACTGAATATAACAAAGGGTTAAAATACCTAAATAATATAAGTATAATAGCAGACGAGCAAGAATTTTATATACTATATGGGATAATCCGTCTATTATGGTTTTGCAATCCAACTTCTTTCAATATTTAGATTGAAACGAACGGAAATTGATGTCAGTGTGAGTATGGCGGGACTTAAGAAGAGAAAAGTCAAGTCAAGATGGAAATGAGAGAAGAAAAATAACATGGAAGCACGTACGAGACATAATATTGCTTGATTAACTAGTTACGCTGAATTACACTTTCCCATTTAAAGTTGTGGTAATTTTTAGTAGGTAAGAAAGTAATAATTTTCAGTTGTGTGGTTACGCGATGTTTTTAATGGCATATCAACATTTTGTTAAGTAGCGAAATTGGGGGAGTGATAAATGCTTGGACTCTGGAATCGTATTATACGAGTTCAAATCCAAATCAAAGTCATTACGTTTACTTTCAGCTACCTCGGGCAGATGAATCTCGGTAACTCGGGGGTTGACTCATAGGGTGTAAGGATAACACTGATTGAAAAAAATGATACCCGTCAACTCAAAGAGAGTAACTAATCAAGCTTTATCTCAAGGATTCTTAACCAACGCCTGGAGGGTATTTGGGCCAAAATGCTGATTGAAAATAATGATTTTGACGACAGTCTGAAAACCTGAACATAACCTAAAAGTGAACTTTCTATTTATGATTGGCTTAATGAATTCTTAAGCAAATATATTCTATCATAAAAGTTCCACAGAAAAAAGGTGTTCAACTTACCTCATCAATAATACTTTCATTATTCAAGTATCTCTTAAAGTCAACAACTGGTTCAACAGAATCCCAGAGTGCATAGAGAGAAGAGCTAGTTTCCTCGTGCTCTTTGCGTTTCGTCACGGCTAGTTGAGTTTCTGCCCATGCTATACTATTGAATACAACATCCTCTGAAGTCTTGGGCGTTAGACCAGAAAGAAGGATTCTGTAACTCCGTGGATAGCTATTTTTGTTCAGGTTTTTGCCGGTGTGAAATAAGAGATAGCCTGGTTTTTGGAAGTCGAAAATATAACGAGCTTCCTTCTCCGTTCTTATCAAATTTTGGCTCATTCTGTCTTGGATGTAGTGATCTGCCGTGCTGTGATTACTCCACTTATTTGGTACTTTTACCGTGTCCAGGCTCCAGATTGAATGACGATTGTTCACCCCTAGTATGTCTAAATCGACTTTATAATTAAATACATGATTATGGATGTTGGCAACAGTAAAAGGGTCAATTTGAATCCCATATTCTTTATCAGCAGGAGATAGAGTGGTAGTTATTAAAGATCCTGTTGAAAAGACCCTGGATTCTATAGCACCGTTATTATGAAAGACGTAATCCATAATATAGTCGTAGGAAAGAAAAGCCAAAATTACTCTGACGATAAGAACCTTATCGGGTATCCCTTTGTAATATTCTCTCGAAGACACCGATATTTTGTGACGTCGCAAAGGGACCTGAGAGTCGTGCTCAAAAATGCAGGCTGCGTTTTGCTGCACCTTGAAACCCATATCATTCACTGTGTAAATTGTGGGCGATAAGAAAGTCGCTCCAGATGGGCAGTCTATGCCTTCTACAAGGCCGGCAATGCGTGATCCAAACAAGGCTGTACCATCAACAAAGTTAAAGTTTTGAGCTGCTGGGCTTTTACCTGAGTATATTACACCCACTTCTTGAAGATTCATCTCGTACACTATCATCTGCCCCCGGTACTGTACATTGAGGAGTCGGAGACCCCCAGTTGGTGACATATGTAAGTGAAACTTCCAATTTAGATAAGTAACGGTAGAAAAGTTATCAGTTATTTTATAACGTGGGGGTTTTGCTTTAGTTTCTGGCTCATCTGCCATCGGTAGAGTTCTTATTTGAGGGTGCTGAGTAATACTATCCCAGATAGGCTGTTTTCTTTGATACCAAGGAGTCTTTTTGGGTCTTAGATTAATATAATAATGCATAAACGCTTTGGTATCCTCAAATAAAGAACCTTCAAACCAAACTCTCTTTAGAGTCCATTCAGAAGGAGTTGGGCTTGTTATGTCGACCTCAAACTGAAAATCAAGCGGATGAAGTTTGTAGATTGATTTTAGATTAAACCAGATCCATATTTGACGCCGGCTTTTTGAGGCCACCGTGCTTGGAACAGGCGTAAAAGAAATATCCAAGCAACGTCTCAGACAACTAGAGGGTAATGTATCGTATTCCTTTTTCAAAAACCTACTCGTCGCTGCTTCGAATTTAGGCACGACGTGAACGTAAATAGCTGCCATTTCAATAAGCAGCAAGGGGCGCTGACTATAAGAAACAGTCCGGTACTTGAACATCGAAGTTATGTTTGGCAGGGGCCACAAGTAGTATTCTTCAACGACAGGGGGCGTAAGGTCGCCTCGAAATATTGCAACTCTGGCAAAACGTTTTGGTCTGGGTCCCTGAAGATAAAGATAATTTAAGACACTTTTTTTCAAGGCAAGTTTGAGTTCGATATAATGGACAAAACTAGCGTTAAGTCGAGCGTTTTCGGGGGATAACAAGCTTATATTTGATTTCTCATGAAGATATTTCAAAACGATTTTTATTTCGGACGGTTGCAGTTCCTGAAACCAATGGATTGTTGAAATAGGCTTTGATTGTGGATCATTTTCTGACTTCCATGTTGTCGTCATGAAAATCGTGATTATGATGAGGACTGTGGCGATAAGTCCGAAAACTATGGCCAGATTACGCCAGACACGTTTGCTTATACGATTCGCCATAACTGTTCCTGACGGCTGAATATCCAAATCTGAAATTCAAATAATACATGGAGTCAATCAAATGTTCGATGAAAAAATATTGAAAAATAAACTAAATGAATCAAAAGCATATATAAGATACATAAAGCAATGAGGATGGAGGAATAGTCTGAACCCTGGAATCGTATTATACTAGTTTAAATCCCAGTTAAAATCATTACGTTCACTTTTAGCTGCCTCGGGAAGATGAAGTTCGTTAATTCGGGGGAATAACTCATCTAAAAGTAAGAATAAAACATAGTAATTAAAAGCCTGAATTGTTCAGATTTTGGAATAACGCTAGCCAAATTTCAGCACCCATTTCGTTGATTAAGATTGAAATAACGAATTATTTAATGTAACAAATTTTCACATGGGAAAGTTACGCAAATTTTTCTTATGATTTTATACACAATTTTTCAATAATTTACGTCCAACGCTTTTACATGCCGTTAATTAAATTTTTCCAGTAATAACACAGCTTACAATGAAAAATTTTCCCCTTACGTTTTCATTGTCATTGACCCAGGCCGACTGATAACATTACAGTTGTGTTTAGCGATGTATCCACTTTTAAGATCTTTGTAAACCGAGAACAAGTTTTGTTTACACTTTTTTTTGTTTTGTTTTTTGTTTTTTGCGTGCATTTTTTTAATAATGATGTACTACTTAATTTAGAGTTGGGAAGAATAAGTGGCTTTATACCTACGTTAGGCCAAATGTGAATGTTACGCGATGGCTAGAATTTTAACAAAAATACTAATGCTTGCAAGTTGGTTTTGGTTTATAGTATCTCGAAATTTATGGCCATTTAATGCTGAAAACAATAATTCTTTATAAACTTTTTTTGTGGGCGAGTTTTCTGAATAACATTAAGGGACCCATACCTCTCCCAACGGTATTAACTTGTGAAATTTTTAGTCAACTGATGGTTTATGAATGACATTAGTGGTACTATTTAACCCATAACTGAGATGAATAAGGGACATATACCTTTCCCAAAAGTATCAGTTTTTGAAATTATTGGTCATTTGATGCTTGGAACAATAATTATGTATATATATATATATATATATATAATTTTTCATTGTTTTTTGTAGACAAGTTGTATATTGTTCATAAAACTTGTCTACAAAAAATATAAAGAATTATTGTTCCAAACATCAAATTAGTGGTACTACTTAACCCATACCTTGAGATGAATAAGGGAGCTATACATTTCCCAAGGGTATTGATATTAAAGTAAATATTGTAGAAGGACTATAATTCGAACTTACGTATTGCAAATTCAAAATCAGAGCACTTATCTTTGAGCTTTGCAGGTTTTCCTAAAATTTCCGAGTAACCTAAAGTCTAATAATGAAGCTTTGACTCAAAATTGAGACGAAATATGAAACATTGTACAAATAACATAAAAGACGAGAATAAAAGTCTGAGTGAAGATAATGATACAAATAAACTAAATAAAACAATTATCAAGCCTCGTCTCAGAAAATCAGAGAAATAAAGGAAAATTGTGCATAGCAATAAAGATAAGGATAAAAGTCCAAACAAGCAAAGTAATACCAACTAGTCTAAATAAACTAAATAATACTAATTATGAAGCCTCGTCTCATAAATTCAAACAAATAAAGAGACAGTGTGTACAAAACGATAAAGATGAGTATAAAAGTCTGAATAATCTAATTGATACTAATCACCAGACCACATCTCCAAAATTTAGACAACGCATAAATAAGTACGCTTAGCACTATACTAGAAACAGAGGTAAAAGGTCAAATAAGGGTAAAGGTCAAAACGACCGAAAACTTAATTCAGTTGTGAAAGGTTGTCCGTGCTTTCCCAAATATGAACACCGATAGTATCGAGTTACAATTTTAGAGCAACATTTTAGCCTCGAAAACAATTTCTGGTCGAGAGAGCAAGGAACCAGAAAGGGGAGGATGAAGGCAGGGGAAGAGATAAAAAGAGGAAGAGAGAGAAAGAGAGAAAGAGAGAGAGAGGGAGAGAGAGAGAGAATGAGATATACTAAGAGATATTAATTAACTGTTTTAAATATACATGAGAATGGTGCGTGTACATCAGTACATTTGTTTGAGTGTTTATGTTTGTTGCGAATGTATGTGTGTGTCTGTATGTGTGTTTAAGAGAGAGAGGGAGAGAGAGAGAGAGAGAGAGAGAGAGAGAGAGAGAGAGAGAGAGAGAGTTGTGGAGGGATTGAATAATTAACTATAGTTTGTGTTTGAGAGTCTTGTTGCGCGTGTGTGTATTCGTGTGAGAAAGAGAAAGAAAAAAAGAGTGAAAGAGAAAAAAAGAGGGAGTAAGTATAAAGAGAGAGAGAGGGAGAGAGTGAAAAAGAGAAAAAGAAAGAGAAAGAGTGGGAGAAAAGAGAGAGAGAGATTGAGAGAAAGAGAGAGAGAGAGAGAGAGAGAGAGAGAGAGAGAGAAATAGAGAAGAAGAAAGAGAGAGAGAGGGAGAGAGGGAGAAAAAGAGCTCTTGATCCCCGGAGGACGATAGATATATTGCACGTGTGAATATAAACCATATATA
>JAYKTE010495613.1:0-10040 GCA_036873565.1 Xipholeptos notoides | reverse complement strand
TGGTGAAACCCGGGTAGAGAACAACATTTAAATCAAATAAAAACAGCTCTACAACCGTATTGAGCACTTTTCTTATTTATTTTTGTCTCCAGTCATCCTTCGTTCAAACTTTGAAGAGTGCACAGCATCCTATATATATATATAATATTTGATAGCGAGAGAAAGACAGGTTGATATTTCAACGTACAAATATGATAATTATTTTTAAGTTAATCCTCTTTTTTTTTCAAATAGATCTCCTGATTTACCCGACGCCTCTAATAATCAAAGCGCATCTAAGAGGGTGTTAGCTCCAAATAGGATTTTTTTGGCATATTTTCTCTAATTTGAAGATAAAATAATTTTTAAAAAAAGCTGACTTCGTCAAATGATACAAACTTTTTTTAAATTATTATTACAATCATTAATAAACAAAATTATAATATTAAAATACTTATCTATTCGTCATGATATTTATTAAAATCCGATTTAAATACACAACTGTTCTTCCCGCGTAAAATCAAATCAGACGATCAAATATTAGAGTTATCTACCGTAGCATTGAACTTTTTAACCGCCATAATTGAAAATTAAAATATAACCACGATATTTAAATTCGAATTGGATTTCCAAAAGTACAATTGCCTCCTCACCTTTTCTGCAGTAACAAATATTTACGAGCCATCATTGAAAAAATAGCAAATTATTTGATTATTTCTTCCTTGTCTTGATCATTTTTTTAGTAATTTTGCCAATATCATAGAGAAAAAAAATAGTGCATCATCATTTGCATTATTACTCTTTCCATATTCAGTTTTTGATGAAAATTTACAAGAATATTATTTTTCAGTAAAGGATTTTTTTATAAATCAATTTGAAATAATCGATGGTTTCTGTAAATATCAAATAATTTTTAAAAAGTCATTTTCTTATTTTGCACTATTCGAAAATAGAATTATAAAAATACGAATATAATTTTATTTTTTCGAAAAACACAAATTAATATGTGAATTTAAAAAATAAAACTTTACCTCTCGCTAAAAAAAACTGCAAAACATTTTCGTAAAAAATTCAAACAGAAAATATTATTCATGATATTTTCCTTTAGTTTGAAAAGTTGAAATAACTTTCAGTAATTATTTCAATTTTTACTATATTTTTTATCTGGGGGGTGTTAAAAAAATTTTTTAATAAAAACAAAAATTATCCAGAATAAAATCAACAAAATTATTCTAAAAATATTATTAACAAAATCGAACTATAAATCGATTTTTGACGGATTTCTTAAAAAATGTGAAAAAAAAAACTGCGTAAAAATAAACATTTTACGTGTCTTCCTACGCGTTAGCGCGAAATTTTTCAAAAATAAACAAATTTCACTTTACAACATTTTTTATTAAAAAGATTTTTTCAACTAAATTTTTTCGTGAGATTTTTTTTTTTATCATTTGTCTTACTAAATTTGCAAAAATTATCATACTTTTCATACATATTTTATGTTTACACCACGAGGTTCAGAAAAATTATCGGACTTTGTTGAGCCTCTTAGCTAGGTGTTCTTTTATCCAAAAAGGTTCAATGGGTTTTTGTGGGGTTTCCCGATAGAAGTAGTGGGAGTGGGGTGGCATTTGATCGGACTGCTCCCGAATGATATGATGTTTATCCTCCAGCCAGCCACGGCACACAGTCTGTGTGTGTGCTCACAAAAACAGTCACCGTAACAAACACACCGTCCGTCCGTACACCTTTTTTTTAATAAATGTAAATAATGCAGGGTTTTTTTGGGGGTTTTTTTTTTACAACAAATTAAAGCAGGTTTTTTCAAATGAACAGTTGAAACAAGTCAAAACCCATTTTTGAAAAAAATATTTTTTTAAAGTTTATAAAAAGTAGATTGTGAAAAATATGCTCACTTTCCAAAAGCGTTTTTGTTGCACACACACTTGAAAGAGTTAGTAAAATGTTATTCTTTTCCATCTATTTCCCTCCAAATGGGATTCAATGGTAGAAAAGGAAAATTCAAAATTATGATGATGCATTCACCATTAAATCCCATTGGGATGAATTTTTTTCCATTTCTCTCCATAGGAATTCATCCCAATAATGTTTAATGGTAGTTGAATAATGCACTTTTGCACTTGCACCCCCCATCATCATTTTAAACTTTATTTTCTACCCCTGAATCCTATTTGGATGACGTCCTATGTTACTCAAAAAGAATCAAAAACTCAACAAAAAAAAGAATGGATAAAAGTTGAAATTAAACAAAAAATAAATTTAGATAAGTTAAGTAAATAAACAAATTTAAAAAGTTTTGTGATGCGAGAAAAAAATTAAGTTGAAATTAAATAAAAATAAAAAGGAAATAATTAGGTAAGTAAATAAACCAATGAAAAAAGGTTGGATGGTACGCATGCATCGTTCGTTGGGATCATTCATTAAAAACTCGAAGATTAAAATGCATGTGTACCGTTACCTCGCTCTGCTCATATTGTACCAACATTTTTACCCACTGAATGATTTACTTATAGAAAAAAAAATTACTATAGGTTACGTTAACAGGCTTCATTCATGATATTATCGAAAGAGTACATTTATTGTCTTTTGTTTTTCCTATTTATGAAAAAAAATCAGTTCGTTTTGGGTTCTAAACATAAACATCATAAATTCATCGCAAATTTTGGGAAAAAACTACCCATCATTGGTACACAAAATATATGTTAAAAAATTGACAAGTTCTTGAAATTAACAAAAACGGTGTTTTGAATGATGCAGATATTAATTTTCTTTGGTAAAATCCTCTTCGTTGTTTTCCTAATTTTGATGTTCACAAGTAAACCATTAATCAATTATTAGCAAACTTATCAATTTTTCTTTCCCTTTGGTGTGGGCCCAAAGCCAAAGAGACGTCTTCGTTTCACTCTTCTTTTTTATGGCAATGTTTTGAAAATGTCTTTTTCCTTTTAATTATTGATAGTTGAGTAAAAATGCTCTGCTTCGCTTCAATTAACAATATTTCATGATGTCTGTCTCACACATTGTAGTTTTGCAGTCAACGAATGATGCACTCAGCAGCAGCACACTACACTGCATTGTGTTGTGTTGTGCACTGTGCAGTATGCACTAGTTGTAACAGACAAAAATTCCATCCGAAAAACATGGCTGCTATATCAACTTTCTTTCTTAACCTTTAGCAGCAATAACAACAATACAACTTAGGCAATAGACTGTGGTTCCACTGGTTCATCTAAAATCTTCTGCAAAAAAATTAATGGGGCTGGTAGCCGCTGGTGATGATGCTTTTTAGCCATTTGATTCATTGTCAGTCGACATGCACCTGCCTGCACCAGTCACCACACACACACCACACACCACCACCAGTCAGTCAGTTGTTCAATTTTTTCACAGATTATTAATCTTCACTACTTCTGCTAATATTGGGGATAAGAAAAAAGAAACGCAGAAAAGGGTTCCAGTATTTCTAGCCGGCCTGGGCTGGGGCCCATCGTGGACAGCCTGATGTGGCTACTGCTCACACCTCACTCATTTTCTGGCTTTCTTTTGGACTACCCTTGGGAAAGGTATGAATCCCTAAATTCCCTCCAGCTATGGATTAAATAGCGCAATGTGTCATTCAAAAAAAAAACTACGCGTGAATAAAAAAAAAAATGTTTCTCAAAAATAATTGTTCTCGTCATTAAATGACCTAAAAATGTTGATATGCTGCAAAATACAAACAAACAGGATTTCTTATAAGTGTTTATTGGCTTTTTTAATGTTAATTTCCTCCGCTCATGCTTTGTTTTAATCGATTTTTATACTTTGAAACAGCCGTTACAGTGCTTTTTGCTTCTTTGTTTGTCTTTACTCGTAGTGAGGCGGAGGCAGACAGACACACCACAAAAACAGAGCAATTACGCCAGTAGTTAGTTTTCTCTTTGATTCTAATTTCCTGTTGTCTCTTTTCCAAATATTTCGGGACGAAACGTGACTTTTTCCAAGTTGATTAATAATTATTATCTGGTGTGTAAAAAGAAATATGATATTTTTTTTAGGTTATCTGTTATTATTTGAATTAGAAAGTTGGATTTTTTTGTGTAGGTACTTCAAAGAACTTTCTGGTGTCTCTCTGACTGCAGGGAGCTGCTGCTGGAAACTTGGTGTTTACACGAACGATATTACGTATTATTGTGTATTGTTTTGTTTTTTTCTTAGCAAAAACGCTTTATTCATTTAGGATAACAATATCAAATAATTCTCTTTGGAATAGTCCCCAGAAAAAAAACTTCGGATACTAAGGAAGGAGCGGGCGGGGCGGGGCGGCGACCACTATTTTTTGTTTTTGTTTTAATTTGCTTTTAAATAAAGAAGGAACTAAATCTTCACTCTTTTCCATCATTAATGACTTACTTGTCTTATATTTTGTAAATTTATTGGTCCCTCCCTCAGTTGTATTATTATTACTCAAAACTTGAAAAGTTCTCTCTTTTTTTGTTTGTTGTTTGTTTTGCAAATAATAATAATAAAAAAACTTATACATTATTTACTCTAAAAGTAAACAGTTGCATCTTGTTCTTTCAAATCTAAATGCAAAGGGATTCAAAGAAAGATTAATTTTAAAGTTAGAACTTTTTTTTTTCTTTTCCCACTCTTTAGTGTTTATTCGTTTACTTTGATTGAATTTCAGCATCTGCTTTCTCATTCTTTTAAGTTTGAAAAAAACAAAAAACAAATTAACTGGGTTTTTATTATTCCATAATCAAGAATCCGCACATAAATATGGCCTTGTGCCTAACATGGGTTGGTGCTCGCTCTCGACTGCTAGTGCTAGTGCTCTCGACCAAGTATATATCATAATTAAGAATCCGTAAGTAGTAAATTTACGCAAAACAGCCTTAGTGTTTGTTTACTCGCTGCAAGTGTTTTGTTTTTGTTGGCTGTTTAGTTTTTAATCTCTCAGATTCAAAATTTTAAGTGTTTTGTTTAACTAAAAAGAAAATGCGTAAATATTCTTTTTTTTTTAGAAAACATCCTGTAATTTGTTTCCTTGTTACTCCAAAATGAATGTATTTCTTTTTTTTTCCTTCCCTATTGAATGGAAACTCATCAGGTTTTTTTAATCACAAGGAAGGAGCATTCAAATTTTTACGAAACGTAATCTTTTTTTTTTCCCTTTTATCGACATTTAGTTCGAGCAAGTATGCATAAAGCTTGTTAAAGATTTATTTTGTTTTTACTACAGTCCTTTGAAAAGAGTTTAAAAAATAATTTTGAAATCTTTGACCGAGACCAACATGTTTGTTTAAAAGAATTAATAAAGTGAGTGAGTCAAGTAAAGTCATATAGACGATAATTCAATCAATACGATGAATACACAAACATTGGAATATATCTTCTTTTACTGCGTAGTTAAGACCCCTCGATTATAATTTGAATAAAATGTTGATGTTGTTGGTTAGATATTTTGTGTTTACTTGCTTCTTGCTACTATAAAATCTAAAACTACGCAATAAAATCAGAAACGGAAAAGATCGCTTCTTTTCTTCAGCTGTCATTAGCAATAACAAGTGAATAATAATCGTCACTCCTTTTTCTTTATTTGACCAAGGATTTTATTAACGCTAGTAAAAAAAAGTATTTTCGCTTAAAGGTACTATTTTTATCTATTTGTTCCTATATATATATATATATAAAGATATTTGATCATGTTAAAGTGTAAACAAACAACATGGTTAGGTAAACTTAAAAAAAAGAGTGGGGTGACTGACCTGACAGACAGACAGGCCCATGATTTAACAACAGAATTAAATTTCTTAAAAAAAGGATAACATTTTGGTTTGTTGCAAGTAGAAATTTGAATTGATTCTAACTAAAAAATAAAATATTCTAGTCAAAGAGTTAGGTTTTGATTATAATTATTTAGAAAACCTAGTTTTAGCTTTGATTTTTTTATTTTTTTTAGTGTTTACTGTTTTTAAACCGTTTAAAACTTTTAAGTGCAAATATCGCTATTGCTTCCTGTTTCTTATCTTTCCGGTCAATTCCCGCGATTTACATCCAAAAATACTCTTGCTTGAAGGATATGATTACGAATGTTTGTTGTTTTTTAAGTGTTGCCTAATTTGGATCATTCTTAAGAAAATTTAAAAAAAAAAACTTTACCAATCACGTGAGTAAAATTCATTCATTAAATTGCTTGTACTTCAATTCATTGTTTACATAAAGTTAAAGAAATTTAAAAAAAAAAAAAAAAAAAAACGTCTGTAGTGGCGGCAGTGGCTGGCTGTCTCTACTACTGTTACTGTTACCTTGTACGTATGAAAATTTTATCTAACTCGAATGATTTTTAATTTTGTAATTTTTACCTTTAACAACCAGAGGAAACAAAACACTGAGTACGTCGGAATAAAGCAACAACCGCCCCCGCCCGCTCCTCCTCTGCTATTACATAAAAGAAAATGGATTAATCAGTTCAGTTGAATTATTGAAAAAATAAAGTATGTTTATTTAAATGGGGTTTGGGGTATGGAAATCTGTAGGGCTGTGACAATATGCTTTTATTAAAGAATATTCTAGTCACAGACAGCACCCACACCAGTGACCACCACAGACAGCCCTAGTTATTAGGGCAGTAGTGTGTGTGACTGTGAGACTAACAAGAATATTTTTTACTAAAAGTATATTGTCACAGCCCTACTAACAGCTACAGAATTAAAAGAAATGGTAAAATCGCAAAATAGTCAAGTAATGACAAGAATATTCTTTAATAAAAGCATATTGTCACAGCAGAGCCCTAGTCCGAACACGCACACAAACAACGGGCCCCGACCACGCTTACGGACGGCTCATTAGAAAAGTGTCATTAAGCCGTGACGGAGACGTACGTACCAGTTCCAAAGATTTTGACATTTACTTATTGTTTTATTATGTTTAACTCTTGTTCTTGAGTGTAGATATTACTTTAGGGGTATTTTAAATAGGTTTCTTTTTTTTCTTTTTTTCAAAAAGGCCTGGCGTGGCGACTCCTTGCTTGACTTCCAGGCGGAGTCCTTCTTCCTAAGGTTGTGCAGTTGGTTTGCTGCAAACCCTTAAATACAGTAGCATTTTTATATCCATTCTTGTTAAATAGGTATGATTGTGCTTCTTTTGCTTTCTTTATATCCGACTGGAACAATTACATAACCTTGTTTTTTTTATTTCAGTTTATTTTGCATTATTGCATAGAAAAAGAATTAAAATATAGGATTGATTGCAATCCAATCAGGGATATTTTTTGTAACCCGAAATCTTGAAATGTTGTCGAACTTGTTGAATGTTATTGTCAGGTCGTGCATTAGGAGGTGGGTTGGACCTGATTTAGGGTTGAAATAAATTATATCTTCAATCAAGTGTTTAATTATTGATATCTAAAGTATTATTACTCAGTCCACCCGTTATTTTAAATTATCCAGAGGTCATTTATATAACCTCCCTTACCGTAGCTAGTTTAACTGACTGTAACTTTGATCTGGTCACATAGTGGCAAATGTGAATAAATAACTTATGTTGGCACCTAAACGCCTCTTTTTGTGTATCGGTCCTTGAATGCACTTACTTTTCCTAGTTTAAATGATTCCAATAGGTCAAAAGTAGTGTTCATAAAATAGCTTAATTTATACATGCTATTAATTTTTTCCTGCATGGCCTAGCCAATGGCCACTGGCCACTATAAGAAATACGATAATTATTGATTTGTTTTGTAATTGTTCCGCATGCGCTCTTTTAATTGAAATCTTTTTCCTATTGGCGTTATCGCGACAACAACATAAATTTATCACCATTTGAGTTGTTCCAATCTCTTGGGTGAAACGCATTCATTGCTATTGATTGCACACAGACAGCAGGAAGCTGGAAGGCACAGAGAGCAGAGAGAGCACTCCAGCAGTTTAAGTGGGCCAATATGACATCGCCACTTTTTGAACACTTCTTAATTTAAACTTGTACTAAATATTTTTAAAAAAATTAATGAAAGGTAAATAGATTTTAGTGAAAAGTAAAGTTTAAAAAAAAGGAATATCGTGTAAAAATTATTTGTTTAACATTTTTTTTAATAACAAATTTTGAAAGTGAAAATTTGTCAACAATTTTTGAAGGGGGGCGGGGCGTTAATGGTTTTAGGTTTTATTATAAAAAAAAATGTATATAGAACACAATCTTTTGAAAATCTCTTGAAAATCTGCGTTTTACTTGATTTAGATTTTTTTAGTAATTTCTTGGAAATGTTTTGTTGATTTTTATCTAGAAATATTTTTCTTCGATTTTTTTTTCATTTATTTCTTCTAGTCACCTTATAAATTAGAATAATTTTTCAAAGTGTATGTCACAATTTTTTTGCCACAGAGACTCACAGAGTATAAGGTGAAAAAAGATTTTCAGTTTGAATTTTTTTTACACCTACATAAATTTTTGTGAGGGGTAGGGGAGTATGGGGTTTTTTTTAAATCTATAAATTAATGATTTTTTTCAAGAAAAACCCTAATTTACATTTTTTTGTAAAATAAGAAAACAGTTTAAAAATATTTTATATTTTTACTTAATGATTTCTTAAAATTTATTTTTAAAGTATTTTGATGGGTTTGAAAAAATAAATTGAACTGCAATAAATTCAAGTAAGTGGTAATTAGTTTTAAAGAAATGATTTTTTTTAAATATTAACTAACAATCAGGCTTTTAAAAAGAATAATTTCTACAATTTGATTATTAGAAACCAGAAATTGGTTTCTGCTTCAAAAAGCAATCCATTTCACTTTTGAAGTCATCGCCTTTCGCTCATCATAGATTTGATTATGGTCACGACCCATCCGACCCTATCTTAAGTTAACTGGTAAAAGTTTCTAATACTTTGGTTTGTGTAGGCACCTCAGCAGCACACCACCACAGACAGCACATATGTTATTATTAGAGATTATTTATTCATTCTCGTTGCAAAAAAAAAAATCAAATGTCTTTTGATCAACATTTAAAACTTATTGAAAAATCATAAAAAATTATCTCTGTCATTATAGATGTGGCAGATGTGCTAATTTTTCTCTGTACGCATGCATGGCATGTCCCTTATTCTAGACTAAGAAATATGTGTTTCTCTCTCTGTCTTTTTATTACCCTTTACTTTAAATCAGGGTCGGCAAACTTTTTAAGCCATATTGACCCCTACCTGGAGCCCTTGACTTAATCTCATATTGACCCCCTATTATGCAAAATAATATTTACAAACACACCAGAGACAGTACCTTCTTATAAATAAGGTTTTTAATTTAAGAAATCTTTGCTTCCAAATCATTTCTTTAAAAAAGTTCATCTTGAAAACTTCACCCAATCTTAGTTCCAACAATGCATATAGTAGGAAGGGTTGATAAAAAAGATCTTTGTTTGAATCTTTAAGGTAATGCAGGAGTATAATCAATATAGACTTAAACAGAAAGGTACAGTTATGACACTGAAATCTTTGAAAATTTGGGACTTTTTGTAAGGTCCGCTAGTTGATTTGGGAGACTTTGACCCAGATATGAAGGAGTGTTTATTTGACGGCAATTTTCTTTTTGTTCACCTCTCTCTCCATATATATAAATATATATATATATCCTCCCCCTCTTTCTCTCTCTCTCTCTCTCTCTCTCTTTCTTTCAATATTTCTTTTATCATCCTGTTTTTATAAAAACAATCTGTATCCAACATGTTGATTGGTCATTCAGTAGGAGACAATTATGTCATATTCTTATGGATCAGCTAATCTTTGTTCAGGATTATATCTTATGAATTTAAGGGAAAACTCTTTTTAGATCCTTTGACCAATGGAAATGGGTTACAGCAAAGCTGTTAAACTAAAGGTTTTCATTCTCACCTTATTGGATGAGCCATCTTCAACTTACCCTAAATTGGGTTGGAGCCAAATTGAATCTCGCATTCGGACATTGACCTTTTACAGGGCTCTACAGACAAATTTAATTCTAGTTGACCTTTGACAACTAAATATTTTCATTTACTAGCCAAATAGAAAAGTTACTAGCCAAACCCATGAAATG
>JAYKTE010495502.1:0-10041 GCA_036873565.1 Xipholeptos notoides | reverse complement strand
GGGTGCGTGTACTTAAGACTAAGAGTCTGTAGGTATTTTTGAGGTATGTTTGTGTACATCTAGCTGGGTGTACACACACTTGTGTGTGAGTGCGGATGGGTGTGTATATGTATGCACATGTGTGTGTAGGTAGGTGTGCGTGTTAATGAATGTGTTGTATGTGTGTGTGTGTTTAATTCCTTTTGATTATATTTTTGTTGATATATTTTACTTTTCTTTAATCTAACGTAGGAAATGTACTGTTATCTCAAGATAAGGTGAATTTAGATATTTGGGACCACCTGTGTTGAGTCTCAGTGTTTAATTTACTAAAAATAAAAATAAAATAAATAAGCTGGGGGCCCAAAGGTCTATATTATTCTAGATTTTCCATTCTTTGACCTACACTTAAGGTGGAAGAATGAAAATAAACAAAAGAATGCTAGTATCACTACATCATACTATTTTATCCAAGTGCAGATGCTGCTCATTTGTGAGAATTTAGATTTAGCAACACACTTTTTAACAAAAGCATCATTGATGCAATAAATATTGTCGCAGTGAATAAAAAGCTGAATTGTAATTGGTCAAATTTTGAAACAAATCTAGCCAAATTTTCATAAATATCGAATTAATTAATGCAACTAAATGCAACTAAATTTTCTTTTGAAAAGGTTACAGACATTTTTTTTATGATTCTATAGACAATTTTACCAGTTTTAAAAGCTAATAAAAGTGATTTATTTAGTTGGTGAAAAGATAGCCTTAAAAATGAGCGTTATAAACTGTTTAAACCATTTTTATTAACAAGCATTTGTAAAGCTAACCTCCATATTTGAAAAATACAGACACGAAAAATGGGTTACATTCATTAGTTTGTCGCTCACCTAAGGGTCGTGTATGGGCTATCAACAATTGTCCGTTAACAGTCATCGTTGATGACGAGGGTTGCTGACATCAGGATCCACTGTATTTGTATAATTATTTGAATTAATAAAGATAAGACGTTCAGTTGATTCACTGGATCCTTTCTGTTATCTGAAACCTTTTGTAGGTACGTCAACAGGATATGATCACCACGCACGCGCTAAAGTGTCCCTGTATAAATCGATTAGGCATAAACTTATTTTTGTATTGTTTACCGGTCAGGGCTAAGATGAACGGCAGTGGGATATGGCTAATACTGGTTATTTTGACATCGTTCAGTTCTTATGGTAAGTATATTATATCTTTTTAAAAAAAACTTCTTTCTCACTATATACAGTAGTGGTTCTCAACTGGGGTCCAAATGGACCAATAGGGTCTATATAATATTTCTGGGGTCCACAGAATATGGCTAATACTGGTCATTTTGACGTTGTTCAGTTCTTATGGTAAGTGAGAATATAATAGCTTCTTTTTACTTCTTTCTTACTGTATACTGTACTGGTTCTCAACGGAGGTCCAAGGGGCTATGTAATATTTCTGGGCGTCCACAGAACATGGTCAATACTTGTCATTTTGACGTCGTTCAGTCCTTATGGTAAATAAGTGTACGATAGCTTTTTTACCCATTTCTTACTGTATAAAGCAGTGGTTCTCAATAGTTTATACGTAGTTCTATTTCTTTTAATAATATCTACAGCATTTCAAGTTTGTTTTGATTCACAATCTGATTCTAATTGTTTGCTAATGTGATCAGAAGGTTATTGCTGATGTGTGTTTTAAAAGTGTTCAACTAGCATGGAATTTCCACGAATTCTGCTAGTTATTATTATTATATGAATACTCACACCAGCCAAATGCAGCACTTGCATACTGTTCGTGAACGGTGGTTTTCACTGGAGCCAGAGTGACCACAAGTCTCCTTTTGGTACTCCAGCAGAACCTGCTCCACCTCAGTCAGTAACTGTATAGTGTTACTTCTCCACGAGCTTTCACCCTACACCCGGGACGAGCAAAATCTAGATTCTGTCAACACCTAGTGGAAAAAATAAAAAATTCTTATATCTAATAGATATGAATGGGCCCATCAAGAAAAAAAGAAGAAAAAATGGTCCATAAGTAAAAAAAAAAAAAAAAAAGAGAATCACTGGTATACAGGAAAAGTAGTGACAATATTTTAAAAAAGCGCAGTATATTAGGGATACACATTTTACAGTTTTTGTAAAAGTATTAAGCCTATTCAACAAACTAGTATCTTATTTAAATTTTATTCGAGGGTCGTTGCAACAGATGTGCCTCCAATTATCAACTTTAATTTAAAAAGTTTAAAAGTTACAAAGATATAATAAAAACTAGCGACCTTTTGTTTCTATATAGTCACCACCATTCTTTTGCCAGCGATGAACGAGGCGATCCATTTTCGCTTCCAGAGCACGTTTTGTCATTCTCATCTTTGTTGCTAGTCTGAAATCGACGAATCAATCTGTGCTAACATCAACTGCACCGGTTTTGTACACGTTCTACAGGCACTGGTGAATATTGCTCAGTTTAATTTTTCTACATTATGGAACTGAATGCTGCATCTCTGCTTCTGATACTCATCAATAACAGGAGTAGATTTATTAGAGTCTTACACCGTAAATATCTGCAAAAGAGCGATTAAACTTTCAGGTCATGAATGAATAAGTTCAGTCATCATAGCATTGCAATTTGCCACCTCTTCCCATCCATTCGGCGGGATAAGAAATAGGAATAGGCATTACTTTTGGAATGTTCCTCGTAAACAGAGATACTTACCGAAGTCAACTTTTGATTTTTTTGTTCTATTCATTCACATAAATACACTGTTCTATTATGTGGTCTACAATAAGGTTAAATCACGTTAGAAATTATGTTTCCTTAGATCGTTCGGTGGCTCTTGGCATTACCAGGAGCAGTCGAATCCACCCAGGACTTCGAGTTAAAGACATGCTTATCCCTACACTGTCATTCTCCAAAATCGACCAGTTTATCTGCTAAACATCCTCAAAATAGAGTTACGCCCTCGGGAAAGGACCGGACATCTTAGAAATCACGATATAATTAATGCAACTAAATTTTGATTTGGAAAAGTTACAGAAAAAACTTTTATGATTTTATACACAATATTCTCAAAAAAATCCTACACCTCAGAGCTATGGGTTGAGTAGTGCATTAACAAAATATTGCTTTAAAAAAGAACTACGTGTTCTTCCCTTTGATAAGATTTGATTTAGTTTTTATTCTTAAATTATTTACGCGTTTAATTTCAAAATATCTAAATCTGTTTCTAATTTTCCAGTTGCTGGCCATGGTCGATTAGTCGACCCTCCCGCAAGAAGTTCCATGTGGCGTTTTAACTTTCCAACTCACAAAGATGTCAATGACAACAGTCTATTTTGCGGAGGGCACAAGGTAAAATGATTAGCTACTCAATAAAAAGACTAGTGGAAAGAATTATTTTTAAGAGTTGTAACACAAGTCACTCGCAACGCTTACACGCTGTTAGTAACCAGTTGTTTTCATTGGAATCAGAGTGAAAAAAGTCTTCTAGTGAGATCAAGCAGGCACATATTTCTTCCAGTCACTGACTGTATGGTGTCGCTTCATTTTGTGTCCCACTACCATATCCAGTCCTCACATCAGCCGTTAGCAGAGTACTATTATTATTATCATTACCATTAATATTGTAACTATGAGGGTCGTTCCAAAAGTAGTGTCTCCCATTTTTTAAATTCCGCCTAAATTGATCGGAGTGGATTGCAAATTGCAATATTATGATGAATGAACTCATGCATTCATTACCTGCAAGTTCTCTCTATTGCAAATATTGACCGTTTTGAATCTCTAAGAAAGCAACTCCTGTCGTAGACGTGTGTCAGAGGTAGAGATGCGCCGTTGAATTCCTCCATGCAGAAGAATTTGAACCAAACAACATACACCAGTTCCTGTTGAACGTTTATGAAGGCAATGCAGTTGATGTCAGAACAGTTAGAAGATGGCTTAATCGATTTCAAACTGGTGACAAAGATGTGACAGAGATGTTCCTTACCGGGAAAAGTACATTAAGAATGATGGTGACTATGTAGAAAAATAAATTTGGAACACAAATGGTACCACTTATGTCTTCGTAATTCTTTAACTTGACTTTTTTTAAACAGGTGACATTACTTTTGGGACGACTCTTGCATTTTGGTAGACAGATACAAGGTAACTTTTATAGTAGTAGTAAATTTCCATTTTTATTTTTGCTTGTTTTGCTCGCTTGCTTTTTGTTGTTTTTTATGCGCGTGCATGTGCCCGTGTATGTGAGAGATTTAGATTTTTTTAAAAAATTATCTATTATGCGCATACGTAGTTGAAATTACCCCAGATTCGTCTGCACATTCAGGGGAAGAAAAGACTTCATGAATATTTAAAAATCTGCTTCGTCCATTAATTTGTACGAATCCGTAATTAAGCAGACGAACATTATTCAAAAGAATATTTTTGGCGCCAGACAAATGATAATAATAATAACAACAATTTTGATTCGGTAATTGGTGTGAGATCTCAAAATAATAATAATAATAATAATAATAATAATAATATTAATAATATTAATAATAATAATAATAAAAATAAATAATTTAATAATAATACGTACTTATTAAAATAATAGTAATAATAATAAATACAATTGTCCTCTCTTTGAGTGAGCGACGATGGGATGCATTTGAGAAGAATTGTTTCTCACACTTCTTTATCTCTCCTTAAAAATTATCTCTTTTCGTTCAACTGAGAGAAAGGGGATCAAATAATAGAGTAAGTCGAACGGGTTTCATTCGTGAAATCAGATAAAGACTCATTAAGAATAAATATAAATAGTTTAGAGAAGATAAAAAACATAATCGATGGGACAATAAAAATAGGAGATAGTTGAATAAATAATTACAAAACAATATTTCGTTGGACGTAAAGATGATATTTTTTATTAGTCTAATGGACATTACAGCAGCAACAACAACAACAACAACAACAAAAACAACGACAACAACAAAAACAACAACAACTACTACTACTACTGCTAGAAATAATGATGATGATGATAATAATAATAAGTAATAAAGATAATGGTAATAATAATAATAATCATGGCTCAGTAAAGGAAAACTCATAAGGGAAACGGAATCCCTACTGACTACTGCACAGCACGTAGTCCCACCCGCACCAACTATATAGAAGCAAAGAAAACAGCAAATGCAGTCTGTGTAGACAACAAGAGAATACAGTCACACATATCATTAGCAGATGTACCAAACTTGCATAAAAGGAATATAGAAACAGGCATGAATAGATTGAGAAAATCACACACTGAGATCTATGCAATCAATTCAAAATTGGACACTCAAACAAGTGTTACATGCACAAACCTGAAGCCCTGTAGGAATACAAAACGAACAAAATCCTATGGTGACATACAGACTGACAATCTGATCGAAGCAAGGGGACCAGACCTGATTATCATCAACAAGAAGGAAAAATATGCCAAAGAGTGGACTTCACTGTGTCGGCTTACCACAAAGCCAAAATGAAAGAAGCAGAAAAGATTAGCAAATACCAAGAGCTGACCAAGGAAATGAAAAAGATCTGGAAGATGAAAACTACAGTGATACCGGTTATCACAGGAACCCTATGGGCCATCCCAAAAGAACTTGAAAGAAGATAGGTCATGAATTCATGGATATAGTTATATTAACAATGCAATTTGCAATCCACTCTGATCTATTCAGGAGGCATAAAAATTAGGAGGCGTTACTTTTGAAACGATCCTCAGACTTTGTCAACTTTTGGTTTAGATATTTAAACTTGTATATTATGATTTCAGAGTCCAAGTAAACATATATATGATTATTATTGCTTTTATTTTAGCGATACCTTTCCAATAAGAAGCAATGTGGTATATGTGGAGAGGCGTGGGATAGCGAGCGAGACTACGATGGTGGCGGTAAATACGCCACTGGTATCATCTCTCGGAATTATACTAAAGAACAAATAATTGATGTTACCGTCGACTTAACTGCCAATCATCTTGGGTATTATATTTTTCGTATCTGTCCACACAACAACTACAGAACACCAGTGCAACAAGAATGCTTGAACAAGTAAGTCTGTTGGAATCCCATTTGTTTTCGAAATCCTTAAGATGAGGTATAAGGAACTTTAAAAGTATTAATCGGACTATTTTCCTCATCCATGTTATTTTCTTTCTCATCTGATTCGGTTGAAACGTTGTGAGAAAAAAAATAACATGGATGAGGAAAATAGTCCGATTAATACTTTAATACTAAAGTTTTCAGACCGCTGTCTTCCAAGTGTCGGAACTGTTGGTATAATGTTTGATTATTGTGTATTAAGGTACCGGGTTGTTCTTTTTATCTTTATTGTTATCATTTTTATTTTTATTTCGTTTTACAGACATCCTCTGGAATTGGCCGATGGCTCAGGTATAAGAGTCCAAGTTGATGCAAGTATGAACTTGAAGGATACCTTCAAATTTCGACTTCCAGTCGGTATTACATGCCAACAATGCGTTTTTCAGTGGAGTTACTACACAAGTAAGTGTGTTACAATGCTTTCACAGAAAAAACGGGGAAATTTACTTCGGACAGTGGATAGACACATGGTATTTGAAACCGTAATTTGCGTGTTCAAATCATTGTCATTGCTCTTGCACCTATATTTAGAATAATACCCATCGGAAAGGTATGAATCAAGAAATTCTCTTAAAAAATGAATTAATGCATTTATTGTTATTAAAAAAAACTATTCGCTGTCAAAAAAAGTTTATCACAGATGATTGTGCTAGGTAACTGAAAAGGTTAATATGCCGTAAATAAACAAACAATATAACTCATAGAAAGTGTGTAGTTGATCAGTATAGATAGGAAATTAACGTTTTTTTTACTGTCAGTTTCTAAGCAAAAGCTTTTTTCAACAATGACTAGTTTATTTGTAAATCTATTATGAGACTATAGGCAGCGAGTCTAAAGGTCTATATGATACATTTTTCAATGTGACCGACACTTTGGAGGTATGTAGGTAAACGAAAGCTAATACTACCCTTAATATCTCACTAATTTTCCTCAAGCGCATATGTTGCTCGTTTGCGAGAATTTGATAACAACAGTCTTTAATAAGACCATCATTGATGGCTGTGAATATTGTTGCAGCGAATAAAAAGCTTCATTCTATTTGTTAAGATTTTCGGATCAAACTATCAACATTTTCAGCTTACTATTTGCGGATTAAGATTGAAATAACAAATTCACGTAACCATTTTTTGCTTGGGAAAAGTTACGGATTAAAAAAAAAGGATTTTACATATTATTTGTTCAAGAGAATTACGCCCACCACTTTAACTGGTCATTAAAAGTGATATTTTTTCAATGACCTCACGGCTTACTATAGTCTTAATCTGTACATTTGTCATAATCCGCGTAATAAATATGCAAGATATCAAGCCTCCCCTCGAGGATTCTGAAAAACAATTAACTAGTTTATTCTTATGATTTTAATTCAAGACTGAGTTGGATTCTTATTCTGGATTTCAATCCTGGCATTACCATACCTCTGACCTAAATCTCTACGGCTCTCGTCCCGCATGTGCTTCATGTCTCACTCTCCGACTTTGTTGTCTCCATTTTAAGTATGACGTCGTTCGCTCTCGAGACAGACGCGGGTTGACAGTCAGGGCACAAGGCTGTCAGTAATTGGCCGATTAACGAGCGAAACCTGTATCTATAACTTTAATCAAGCAGATATATCTATATCGCAGTTGTATGATTTACCATCATCATTCCACCGTCATCATCCTCATTTTATCATCAATTAGTTGCATTAATGAATTCGTTATTTCTGGCTAGCTTTGTCCCAAAATCTGACCAATAAGAATTCAGTTTTTTATTTACTTCGACAAATTTTACTGTATTAATAATGGTTTCATTAAAGATTAAATTCCTACATATGTGCGACATCTGCGCTAGGAGAAAAATAGTACGACTCTCAGGGTAGTATTGACATTTGTTTGGATATATTCATTCATCCACCCTAGGTGTAGGTCACAGAATCTTAAAAAATCTAGCGTGATAGAAATATTTGGGCTCACAACTTATTATCATATATATAATTAATATTCCTTTGTTTATTTCAGAGTTAACGGGTGAATTGTTCCAAAATTGTGCGGATGTTTCTATACAGGATTCAGATACAACAGATGTCAGTACCTCTCCGTCAACTAGTGGGGTTACATGCATGGGAATTGGTAAAATGAAAGGTATGGACCACTGGTGCGAAAGGTTTTGCCGAAGTGAAAGCTGTTGGGGCGATTATGGGCAATACTGCATTTGTTTTGTTAACTAAATATAATTAATTCCGAGAAACTTGAATCCAATCTTGTTTTTTTTTACTTTTACTGATTGATGTGGGCCCAGTGGAGACAATAAGTATTCGACACATGCTGAATATTTTTATATTTCATTATTTCACACAATAGCAACGAGAGAATCAAAACCAAATTGTATCAATATAAATTTTTTATCATAGCGAGTATAATGTCTGAAAAGTCAATATAAATACTCTAAAAAGGATTTTATTTAAAAAAAAGCATGAAATTGCAACGAAAAAATGTATTCAGTGCACAATATTAAGTAATAAGGGACCAAACTTGAAATATTGGATCATTGCAGGTCAGTACCATTCACGTTGGTCATTGGGGTGTCAATATAACCGCAGTTTACTGAAATAATGTTCGGCTTTCAAAGAATTACGTCTGTTTTCTCAGAATCACAAGTAAATCTTGGAATTACAAAAAGCATAAATAAAACTGAGCACAAAGGGGCCATAAAAGTAACCCATTTGCGTATCACCAAGTGCATAAAAACCTAATTCCATTGCTATTAATTACCAAATCAATTTTTCGCGCATTTTTCGATCAAATAAACATTGCTATTTTGATCGATTACAAACATCAGTATCCAATAACTCTGTATACTTTTATTTCTAACTAGCAGTATTGCCTGGTCTTTCTCGGGGCTGCATTGACCCCTTAGCAGCTATTTTTCCGACTGAAAATCAAATTGAATTTGTTTCACAGGTCCGAATGCCCAATATATCAAATTTAAAATCTCAAGAACAAACACTTGCAAACTAGTTTGGGGTCTCTGTTGTCATGAAACTTTTTAACAATTTTTAAAAATTGCAGACCGTAAGAGTGCGTAAAATTTCGTATAAATTGGACCATTTGTTCTAGAAGTTGATTTTTTCGGTTGTTAATTAGCACATCTTGGGGGTGTTCCAAAACAACACCTATCTAAGAACACTCAATGTGCAAATTTTCAAGAAAATCGCCCAAAAAGTCTATAGGAAATGAACTCGCACACACACATGCACAAACATTCAGACAACATTCCATTTATGTATAACTTTAGATCATGCGTAAGGATCAGATAGACAGGGAGATAATTATAGATATATCAATAGACAGACAGATGGAGTGAAAGAGAAAGAGAAAGAGAGGGAGATAGAAAGAGAGATAGAAAGAGACATGTAGAGAAGGGGTGTGAACAAATAACTAGTACTTCTCCAATGATACATCCATTAATTCATGAAGGTATATTCATTCATTCTCAGTCGTAATATATTCAATTAAAGGTCTTTCTGATCATAAGGAAGACAAATTAGCGCTCTCGTATTCATAACTACGTTGATAAAAAGTCATCGGGTCATTTATTTTGGTATACTACACTAAATCTAAAATAGGAGGAGCTTGCATTGAGTGGGGTTTTGCAGTCGATATACAGTGTATGTGCCAAAACAGTTTTCTTACTTATACACTGTGCGCCCAAAAGTATTTATAAATCAAGATTTTTCATCCATCCCATGTCCTACACTTAGAGTGGAAGAACAAAAAGAGGCTAAGGAGTACTACCCTGAAAATCATGCTATTTTTAACAATTTTTAAAAATTGCAGACCGTAAGAGTGCGTAATAAGAGAAAATCGACTAATTTCGTCTATTTTTAACCTAAGTTTAGTCGATTTTCTCTTATTCCTTCTCTTCCTAACAACCCACCATTAAAAAT
>JAYKTE010495391.1:0-10042 GCA_036873565.1 Xipholeptos notoides | reverse complement strand
TTCATTCCATATATCTTCTTCTCTTGTTTCCCCTCTCATTTAGTCCCCCCTTTCTTTCATTCCATCTCTCTTCTTCTCGTTTCTCTTCTCGTTCGCTCATTTTTCTGAAAAACACACGTCTACACAAACTCCCTATAAATTTGTATTACACACACACACACACTTTTCCTTTTTTTCACTCTATTACTCTCTCTCTCTCTCTCTCTCACATACACTTTCCTCACACCCTCTTTCTGTCTTAATTTATCTCTTTTTCTCTTTAAATAAAAACTAAAGGTAATAGATTCAAACAAAACAGTAGGAACTTAGTTGCCAACCTAATATATTTTAATTTTTTTCCGCTGCAAAATCCTCCATATCATTTTCCTGTCTGTCATCTTGTCAGAGAGAATTTGATGAGATTTTTCCCTTCTGTAAATATTCAGGGATTTGTTTTATCTGTTCATCTTGTACATTTACTAAGAAAATTTCATTTGGAGGAAAATATTTTTTATTGTGTACATAATGTCAACTTTGTAAAAAAACAGAAATATTTTTTTTAAAACATTATTTATTTCCATATTTTTATATAGAAAGAACAGACCTCTTACCTTTGTCTACCTATGACAATAAACATCTGTGTGTGTGTGTATATATATATATGAAAAATATACATAAAATGAAAACAACAATAACAACATATTAATACATAAAAAGCCGACGTTCAAATATTTCGGTTATTACAAACCATTATCAAGGCTAAGATGTTATTTGAAATGAACTACATGGACCGAAAAATATGTTTTTGATATTGTTAAATATATATATTTTAAATATATATTTTTCGGTGCATGTAGTTCATTTTAAATAACATCTTAGCCTTGATAATGGTTTGTATCAATCGAAACGTTTGAATGTCCGCTTTTTATGTAATAATATATTATTGTTGTTTTTCATTTTATGTATATTTTTCACATTGTCGGAATTTGATTTCCATTTTTTACATATATATAATGTATATCTGGTTAAAAAAAATAAACAAAATAACGTTTATCAAAAATGATTGTTCTAGGCATTAAATGACCTAAAATAGTTGATATGCCGTATAAAACAGAAACTAAAAGAATAAACACTTCTTGTCTACTTATTTTTTTCTAATTTGCTGATAAGTCTTAATATCAGGTTTATTTTTGTTTTTTATAAAACAGCCACTATTCCGAATGTGAGTCCATTGTCAGGAGAAATTATAATTTTTTAATAAAATAAATAGACAAGAAGTGTCTGTTTTTTTAATCAGATGTGCATAAATGAAAAAGAAATGGTACCTTAATATATATGCATCTCTCTCTATTTGTATAAAGGTTGAATACTACCTAATTTTCAACACTAGATACGCTTTATCAGGTAGTCTAGTTTAGAATGGATTTTTTAGTCAATGTTGGACTTCCACCTACTCTAACACATAAGTGGTCCAAAATTTCATTTATATATATATATATATATATAGCATGTATATAGGATTGAAGGTTTTGTTTTCATGTAAAGCTATTTTTTTGTTTTCATAATTTACATAGGATTTAAAAAAAACAACTTTCAACCAAATTCAACAATAAAAAAAAATAAACAAAAAAGAAATCTTTTAAGAAATTACAACAGCGTATAGTTAAACTAGCTTATAATTTCTTTAAAACCTTCACAATCAGCTTGCTCAGGACAAAAACTGATTTTTTAAATAGATATTTCTAAAAATCTAAGTACAATGTTTTAAATTTATTTTTCTCATTTCTAGTCTAGCTTATAATTGCTTTATGCTGCTGCTGCTACTACTACTACTACTACTACAGAACCTTCATAAACAGAAAAATACAACAATAAACAGAAACCCCAAATTATATTTTATTAGTATAAAAATCAAAGGCTGTGGCTGTTTAAGCATTGAATGTGTTTTGTGACAAAACAATTTACATAAGATGTACTTGATTAAACAAATAGCATTTTTTTCAAGCAATTGAATATTTATTATAAAAAGCAAAATAAACTTTGATATAAATGGAACAAAAAGTGAATTTATTATTTTGATCAACATTTCACAGAACAATTTATTTTCAAAATTAAAAAAAAAAGCAATCTTTAGCATTTTGAATAATTTGACATTTTTTCAGAAATTCATATTTTTTTTCTGTGCAAACATTTGAAAATAGATTTTTCATGATTATATTGTTTTGTATTTCTCTCTCATTGTATGTGTATCAAAAATTTGGTGTGTGTGAGAGAGAGAGTGGAGGGTAATAGTCAGATTAATTACTAATTCAATTCTGAATTTCATCTGAAATTCAATTCAAAATAGTTTTTGTCTAAATGAAAATTAAATTTACCTCCTCTCCTCTCCAAAATAACACCCATATTTTTTCACGGCAAAAAAAAATTATATTTACATTGAAACAAAACAAAGATGTTTGCTTAAATACAAAGAATTTCAACAAAGACTGGTAAATGCCAAGATAAAATTGCATTGAATATAAGTTCTTTCTTTATCCATTAATACTGTGAGAGTGTGTGTATACGCATACAAATATATTTCATTGTGTGAGTAAATATATAAATGAATAAAAATGGAAGGAGTTTTACTAATTTTTGATAAGTACAATTTAATAAAATCTCAGTACTAGGGCTGTGACAATATTCTTTTTTTAAAGAATATTCTTGTCAATACTTGACTGTTTTGCGATTTTACCATTTCTTTTAATTCTGTAGTTATTAGTAGGCCTGTGACAATATTCTTTTATATTATTATTTATTTGTAGGGCCCTTACAGTATTAAAAGAAATGGTAAAATTGCAAAAGATGCAAGTTACGATAAGAATATTCTTTAATAAAAGAATATTGTCACAGCCCTACTCATATCATTCAGGGTAAATATGCATTAAAGCCCCATTGAAGATTAATTCAGAGTTTTAGCAATGTAAATATTTGAGATTATGATTGACCCATCACAAATTGAGATGTTTTTGAAAAAAGGTGAAAATGATCTGAAATCAATAAAAACGGATTTTATTTTTATAGTAAATTATTTTTGTAGAAATTAATTCTTTCTTTGTATTTTAATGTGTTTTGTTTTGGTCTTACAAACAATTATGATTGTGTGAGAAGCATCTCGCTAGGTTAAAAACATTTATAAATACTTTTTGTTATGATGTAGTTCTTTATGATTTAGCATTGGTGTGCGTGAACTTGAAAATTTATAAAATACTGTTGGAAACAATGACACCACTTTCTTTGGCGTCTGTCCATTCATATCTTTATTCTCTGTCTTTGTTTCTCTCTTCTAACTATGCTGTCTTTTATGTTCAACTTTCAAAAGGTCTTCTTCATTACATATATATATATGTGTGTGTGTGTGTGTGCGCTTAAGTGTCAAAATTAGGGTCAAATTTGAAACGGTTTAATCCCACATCTGGGCAATGCAAGGTGCATCTGATATATAGATTCAATAAAACTTTTAAAGTTATGTAACTGTTAATCCAACACCCAGGTAATGCTGGGTCAATCTGCTAGTGTTGAATAAAACCTTTAGGTTCAACTTTAAAAAGGTTTTCTTCATTTCACTTTTCATGATTACTTTTACCATAGAGCTAATTAGACATTTAAATATCTTTTTAATCTATCAAATTATACTTAATCAATTTTCTTCCTGTTTTCTTGAAAATGTTAGAAGTAGTTTTGATTATTATTAAGGCTGTGACAATATTCTTTTATTAAAGAATATTCCTGTCATTACTTGACGATTTTACGATTTCTTTTCATTTTGTGGTTATTAGTAGGGTCCTTACTAATACTTACTGAATTAACAGAATGCAAAAGAGGCAAGTCACAAGAATATTCTTTAATAAAAGAATATTGTAATATTGTCACATTTTGCAAAATATAAATTAAAAACATAAACCAATGGAATTGGAAATTAAGTAACCAATTTGTATAATGAATTGAATAATAAAAGTCATTATTCATTTTTGATTGTTTCTTTTTAAATTTACTTTGTATTAAATGGAAAATAAATATATGGTAAGATGATTGTGTGATGTAAAAGTCCTAAGGCCAGTAGTAGTTATATTAAATGGTTATCATAGCAAATTTAATGATAGCCCACTCCTCCTTAAAAAAACCTCAACAAATACACACAAACATTTATTAATGCAGCCATATAGAGTTGTTCTTGAAGCTGAAATAATGATTTAATTTAAATTTCATAAAATTGAAGAAAGTGTAAAAAAATCACTTTTTGAAAAGAAACTTCAAGAATTCTCTCCGATTTGGTTCTGTAGCTGTTTGCGTCTTTGTGTAAGTTCTTGGATACAAAGAAGGTTGCGTTTATGTCTGGTTTCTAGGGTTTGCATAAGAGGACCCATCAATACCTCCATGATCACACTTAAACTTCGACTGTAAACTGAATAAAAAGAAAGAAATCATTTATTTTAGACAAATGACAAGAAAAAAAACTGCCAAAAACTTTCTATTATATAAATTATTATACCATATAATTTATACATAAGTACATATTTTTCTATGACAGAGCCAAAAAAGCATGAATGACCCAACACAAAGGTTAGAAAAAAAATCACATTCAAATAATTAGGGGATGATTGTTGCAACAATTGAACCTGATAAGTGAGTCTACTGTGTGTGTGTGTATATATATATATGCGCTAAAATGTGCTCATGGTTTCTACATTAAAAATAATAATAAAAAAATAAAATATATAAATAATTTGAGTAAAATAAAATAAATAATAATAAAAATGGAAAAGATAAATGATAAAAGCATAGTAATGTCAAGGTAGATTATTGATTAAAATAAGGTATATTGTATTGTAGTTTTTAAAAATATATATTTCAAAAGGATATATTTGCTATATATTTACCTGAAGAATTATGAAGTTTTGTTATTAAATCCATGTTTGGTTTCCTTGTCAGACTTTGGTAAGCCTCTTCTTCTTCTTGACTAAAAATTCTTGGGAGTTCAACAAGTGATTCAAGACAAGCTTGGCCAATATTTGGGCTTGGAACAATGTGAAGTGGAATTTCAATTCTTTCAAATCTGTCATTAGAGACAAAACCATGCTTTTTTTTTACATTTAGAATTGGTTTGTTACATCCAGAAAATATTTTGGATTAAGTTAAATTTTACTTTTTTTTTTTTTTTTCAAGTATTCTTTACATACACACACTATATTTTATTTGAATAAAACCAATAAATAATTTAGAAATTTGCATATAGATATAACCTAGCATTCCTTTCCACAGAGTTACAACAATGGATAGAGATTCATCACTACAAAATTCTAGCAATATTCTTATTAGGAGAAAAGTGTATAGAATTTTAATTGCATATTAGATTATTTTATAGTTTTTTGCCTGAAGCCTGGTGATGAAAGCTTTCTGCTATTACATTCCAAAACATTCAATATACCAGTCAAAGACTGGTATTATTGCTAATATATATATATATATATTAGTGTTGGGACGATTCCTAAATTTTGTCCGATTCCAATACCAATTCCAGGAAAATGTTGATTAACGATTAATTTAAAAATTCAAGAGAATTGTAAATCTAAGGTATTTATTTAACAATGTAATTCTGATTCCCCAAAAAATACACGATTAACGATTCCGATTCCAAGGAATCGTCCTATCACTAATATATATTTATATTTCAATAAATTATTTTTCTGTTAAATTGTAGATTTGAAAAAAAAAAGAAAAATAACTCACTGATTAGAGAGGCCGATCTTTCTTGATTGAAAACAAGTCATTTGAATTTTATTTTGCTGAAAAAAAAAAATCTCATTATTCAAACTATTTAGGTTTCTACTCTTATTTTTATTGTTACTTATACTAAATCAATCCCTCAAACCATTATACTATGCATCTCTGCTATCACAATAAAGATGGGAATTAAAAATCCAAATAATTTGAATAATAACTAGCAGAACCTGTGGAAATTCCACAGTAGTTGAAATATCAGAAAATAAATTTAACATTCTTAAATTTAAACAAATCCTGAGAAATAGTTTAAATTGCAAATTGTTTAGAAATTTTTTTTTAGAGTTTCGATTAAAAAACACTTGTCTAAAATATGGTTTTAATGATTTTAAAAGGTTGAAGGGACGTAACCTCGTTGCTTTTGATGTAAGTGTGACAAACAAAATAACACACATGCTACTGTATTAATATATAGATAATCAAAACTCAAACAATGAAACCAGTTTTTATTTTGATAAAAAATTTAAATTCTAAAACTTTAAATCAAAATTTTTTAATCTCTAAAGTTAAAAGTCACAAAAGAGATTAACAAATACAAAAGAGAAAGAACCAAAAAGTAGGACTTGTAAAGGATTAAAGTTGGTTTTGCCTTTCAGAAATTAAAGAGAAAATAAAATGTTTGAGTTTGATAGTGTTTAATGACCTATCAACCATTTGTGGTTATTAAAGGTCAAAAAGTTTTTGTGGAGAGGTTTTGTCTTATTTTTATTTTGAATTATTTTGTTGTGGGATTTTTGGGAGTCATCCAAGAGGACTGGGTTAGAGAAGTTTTCTGAGAACAGCATTGAATTAAAATTTTGATTTAATGTCTTATGTCAAAAGTTGGCTCAATAGAATCCATTAAATAAAGTAAAAAAAATATTAAAAGCATTTTAAAATCTTTTTGAGTTGTTGGTTTTAATAGCATATCAACATTAGATAAATTTTCAAGAGCCTCATTTGCATGTTATGAATAAGGCTATGACAATACGCTTTTATTACAGGTTATTCTTGCCACAGACTTGACTATTTTGATATTTCTTTTAATTCTGTAGTTATTAGTAGCGGTATGACAATATGCTTTTATTAAAGAATATTCTTGCCAGACTTGACCATTTTGCTATTTTACTTGTTTTTTTTTAAATTCTGTAGTTAATAGTAATAACTACAGAAATAAAAGAAATGGTAAAATTGTAAAATAGTCAAGTGACAAGTAGGGCTGTGATAAGAATATTCTTTAATAAAAGAATATTGTCACAGCCCTACTAATAAAAAGAAATGGTAAAATCGCAAAATAGTCAACTAACGACAAGACTATTCTTTAATAAAAGAATATTGTCACAGCCCTAGTTATGTACCTATCCTCGGATGTGTCTTACTCTAAAATTAATAAGAGTGAAAATGAAAAGAAAAAAACTTACTTTTGTTGCTTTGTCTTCATTGAACACTGAGAAAATAACTCCAATGAAACCAGAATCCATCATTTGGTACATGGCTTGAGTTCTTACATCTAGAAAAAAATTATAAAATTTGATCAACTTATTGAAAATTCAGTAGAAAAAAAATTTTGTTCAGAGACTTGAAATTTGATATATGGGGTATTCAGACCTATGGAAAAAATTTGATTTGGTTTTCAGTCATAAAAATAACTGCTAAGAGGTCAAATTCCACCCCAAGCAAAGCCAGACAATATTGCTGGTTGTAGAAACTTGTGCTTAAAAGTATCATATATTTTGTTATAAGATAACACATATCTATGATAGTGTAAACAGAGTGAAAAATAAATTTACTTGTGTATAATTGAAATCATAATTTCAACAATTGCTTTCTAACACAAACTGATAAATACTGATAAGCATTGTCATAATAAGAATATTCCTTAAACACAGATTATGAAAAAAATAAAAAATGTTTTATCATGAAAAAGTCAAAATAATTTTAAATTAAAATATAGCTGTTATCTGAAAATTCTCAAGAATTCAAATTGGGTAAGAAAAAAAAAACCACTGCGAAAAAGCAAAAACTTACCAACGTGAGATGGCCATACAGTGATATGAGGATGAGAATGGTACCAGCCAAGGACACGCAATGGTCTTTGATGCTCAAGAGCCAATTCCTGGATTAAAACCACATTAACAAAACAGTATTATTCTCAAGATAAAAATGCCTTTTCATTTTGAAAATGTATTAAAAAAATAATTTTTCTCAACATGATTTTGATATTTAGTAATTATTTTATTAGTGGACTGTTGTTCTCATGTTTTATAGGTGGTATTACACTACGTTTCGGCTCACTTGTCCTCTGGCCTTCATCAGGTTGATTTTCTAAAACAAAGTTGAAAATCAATTTGCCCTAATGCTACAATGGTTTATTCCGTTGAAGAAAAGTCTCAGGAATTTCCAAAGTTTAAGAAGGATTAAATAAATCAACACAGCATTGGTGATGATAGTTGGGATTTAATGTGATAAAAACTCATACAAAAAATTAGATTACTATCTTGAAAAGAAAATTGAGCATTTAATTTTAAAGATCGCATAGAAAAATGTTGACAATGCCTAATTTTCATAGCATTTGACTACAAACCAACTTTTGGAATTTGACTACAAATTCAGTTCATTGATAATATGAAAAAAGTTTAGTTGAAAACATATATTAAATACTAATTTCAAAATGTTGTTTTCTTATGTTGTGGATTGTTTTTAATGACAGTATTTCTTTTTCACCGCTCACAAATAAAACATTTAATTGCTATGATTTTTCAACTTTTATAGTCATTTCCTCAAAAAATGGTAGCGATTTGGAAAAAAATATTTGGAGTTAGTATTTATTATGTCAAACCCCAACTATCATCACCATCGCCTTGCCACAGTTTCAAAATCGACATGCTCTATTGCACATCATTGTATAGCTATAAAATTCATTTATTACCAATCACTGTTGTCTTCTTTCTGCCTGTGTCCACCTAAAACTGGTTTTGTACCTAACTTGGTTTTGTGCTCGACCAAGTAAATGTATCCTTCTGCACCTGTCTCAAGAAGTGATGCCATAGTTACATATGTTTCAAAACATTGTAAGCTAGAAGAGAGAGAGGTTCGAGATCTTTTTCGATTCATTATTTCACCCAGACGACCCGAACTGGCCAACCGCCATTACAGCATGAAATCCATCAAGAGATCTCCAAAGCAACAGACAAATGTTATACAACCCAAACCTATTCTTATTCAGTTCGGGGAAGTCGATTTGGCCCAGTGGATAGGCAGCCAGATATCGGAATTGTAGTACGCGAGTTCGAATACCAGTCATCCCGTTTGCATTCATATTTGGACTAATGCCCTTGGGAAAGGTATGAATCTCCACTTTCCCTCCAGCTATGAGTTAAATAGCACATACTGTGTTATTTAAAATACTAAGTGTGAACAAAAACTAACGTTTACCAAAAATGATTGTTCTTGGCATTAAATGACCTAAAAAGATTGATATACTGTAAAACACAAATAAACTCAAACTCTTCAGTTTTATCAAACTTCAGTAATATCGAGGAAAAACATAAAATTGTAACAGACTTAAATAAGTGTTGAGGTGACACCCCTGCAGTTAATGGAAGATGGACTGTCCCATACCTTCAGGTAGCCAATTTTTGACTACCGGGAGAAGTGATTAGAGATTAAACTGAGCTTGAGAAGGTCTGCTTCCTGTTGTACTCGAGCTGAGCAGAGATCCTGCTCAGCAGTGTTCCCATTGTATATCGTGTAAATACATTTGTTATATATCTAAAACCGTGTCTCCTTGCTTGTCATTCCAAGTCGACACCACAACAATAAGCTTTACAAAAAACCCAATAAAAGATTTCTGTGTTAAATAGCTACCTAGCATCACCTGGGATTGAGATCAAACACCAAATAGAAAGGGTTGTAATCCATTTGTGGCAGTTTATGAAAAGTAAAATTAGTTGATATTTTACCTAATACACAAATTGTGATTTTTTTTTGATAAAATAAACTGAAGCAAAATGTAAAGTCAGCCTCATATAAAAATATCTGAATTTTGTTGTTTTTTTCAAATATTTATTTTTAGGAGTTTTATTGTGATGAGGCTTTTTATAATTCAGGAATCTTTTATTAGCAGACTGTTGTCCTCATCTTGGATTAGGTGTTATTATACTACGTTTTGGCCAACTGTCCCTCTGGCCTTCGTCAGGTGGTTAACCGCGACCTCGGATAGGAATTTTGAGTCTTGAAACTGCCTCCTCAGCAATCACTGCCA
>JAYKTE010495280.1:0-10043 GCA_036873565.1 Xipholeptos notoides | reverse complement strand
TATATATATATATATTTATTGAAAAATATAGATTTCCCCAAATAAATTGTAGCAATTCAAGTCAGTAAATTGAAGTCCATAAAAAAAACAAAAAAAAAACAGGAAAAGTCTCTGAATATTATTACTTATATGATTATTCCGTGACTACAGGAGTCTTATTTCTCAAAACAATTTTAAGACGGCAAAGAAAAGCCAGTAGATATAGATATAGATTTATTGAAAAAAAATATATATACATCAATTCCAAAAACATTTATATTGAAATCGTTCTGGAAGCCATTACGTTGAGTAAGAGAAAGCAGGCATAAAAAAGATTAAAAAAACAAAGATGAAAACTCGGAGTAAATTAAGATTAAGAAACAATATGCATGTAAGCAAGAAAAAAAATTGTAAACTAAAAATATAAAGATGTCATAATTCTAATAGTAAAATAAATAAAAATCTACCCGTAGAATGAATAAAAGGGAGAAGTCTACGAAAATATATAAATTTAAATAATATTATAATCTTTATTATAATAAGTGAACTGTCTGTCCATATGCTCCAAAGAATTAACAAATGGAATGAATATACTAGGGTCATTCTATAAGTAATGCTTCCTATTTATTTATTCCACCCGAGCGGATAAGAGGGGAATGTAAATTACATTGTTATGATGACTGAACTTATGTATTAATGACCTGGATGTTTCATCTCCCCGTTACAGATAATGACGGTGTAAGACTCTAACAAAGCAACTCCTGTCATGGACGTGCGTCAGAGCAGGGAGTCGACAGTTAATTTCTGCATGCAGAAAAAAAGTTAACTGATCAAATTCCACAAGCACCCGTTGAACCTTTACGAAGCCGATTCAGTTGATGTCAGCACAGATAGGTAATGGTTTTGTCAGTTTCAGATTTAAGATGTGAGTGGAAATGTAATTCTGGAACGATCCTCGTTATTTTTTCTTAGAAAGATAGCTAATTTAGATTATAGTTGATTTTTTTTTAATCCTCGAGATGAGACTCGATAAATTCTATATTTATGCAAACTATACTCTTTATATTTATTAAATTCACGACCATGAACAGAAAAGAAAACACTATCAACCCGAAGAAGGCTAAAGAATTAATTGGTCCAGTCATCGTGCTTTTATTGAATATAAGATGAGGAATAGAGTTTTCATGAATACAAAAAATTCAATTATTATGTTACAATAAAGAACACCGTGTGACGTCATACAATAAATTATATTTTTCTGTATGCCTGGTTAGGGGAGGCCCACTTGGAGCAGTGGATAGTTTTATATAATATACATATATATATATATATAATGATGATGATGATGATGATATATATATACATATACATATGTATATAATATAAAATATTGCAATCCGTCGACAGGCCTGTTTCGCCGTTTATGGCTCATCAGGACGGCTACGCAAACAAGAGTCCAGCGCTTGTCGGGATCGAACGCGTACCGAATTCTCATCAGTCCAGCGGACTAACCGTTTCGCCGCTACAGACTCGCACGCGAGTTAGCTATTTTTTATATAACTTATTCAAAGTTACTGCATATATATATATATATATATATAATTATTATTACAATTATTGTTATTATCAGTTGTAGTAGTAGTAGTACTATTATTATTAACTAAATAGTGTAAGATTCCAAAGATTTGGTGGCCTATATATCAGAATTGTCCAGACACTTACAAAGAGATCTTTATTTACTTACTTTCTCTAAATTCAAACACCTCATCATGAAAAAACAAAGAATGAAGGAAACTAAACAGAAAATATAAATGAATTCCTGTTTGATAAAAAGAACCTGGAAAAAAAATGAAAAAGTCATAAATCTTATATACATATTTTTTTTCGAATACCACATCTCGTTCGGTGAATAATTGAAATGAGACACAGTAAAAATTTGATCAATGATTACATTTTCCAACCGGAGTGATGTTATCTTTTCCAATAGACACAAGACACGTGCTTCTCGAAGAAGACAAAATCTTCATTTATTTTCATTTTTTACATTTGCCTATTTTTTACTTTTATTTTTTCTCTTCTGTTTCTGATTATTATCGAAAGGCCAATGTCATTTGATCTAGATGAACCATGTTGGATGTTCTCAACTTTGAATAAAAATGTATTTGATACAATGATTTCAAAGCGGGATTTAAAAAATTAAAAAAACTCATTTAAAAAAAGCAATTTTTATAAAACCTCCTTGGGAAGTTGACTTTGGCTAGGGGATAAGAAGTCGGAGTTTAAGTAGTCGAGTTCGAATCCCAGTTGTTTTGTTTGCGTTCATATATGGGAAAGTTATGTATACCCACATTCCCTCCAGGTATAGGTTAGATAGTGCATATTGTGTTATTCAAAAACGAAGTGTCGACAAAAAATAACTTTTACCAAATATGATTGTTCTCGGCATTAAATGGCCTAAAATGGTTAGTATGCCGTACAACACAAACAGATACAAAAATATTTTCTTCACTCAGTTTGCTCCCACTCGTATGATTACTTTTACCTGGTTGAAATCTTTGTAGGTTTTGTAAGTCGTTGAACATTTTTCGAGGGTCGTTCCAAAAGTAATGTCACCTATTTTTTAAAGTTGATTTTTAAACGTAGAAAACCTATGAAGATATGGGTGTTGACATTAAAACAAGCGATTATTTTTTCTCCAAATTGTTATCTCCTATATAGTTCACCATTATTGATTCAATTTTTCCAAGATCAGATTTTCGCAATCTGAGACAATTTGTCACTCACTTGTATGTCACCTCGAAAAAAATTGACTAACCCCATCTTCTAGCTGTGCTGAAATCGAATGCATCGGCTTCCTAATCGTTCAGTAGGCACCGGTACAATTTTTTTTCTGCATGAAGGTATTCAATGACATAATTCTTCTGACGCACGTCCATGACGGCGGTTGCTTTCTCAGAGTCTGCAAATGACAATATCTGCAACAGAGAGATACAACTTTCAGGTCATGAATCCATATATTCAGTCATCATTACTACGCAATTGTCAGTCCCTTCCGATCCTTTTGGGCGGAATAAAAAAAGAAGCATTACTTCTGGAAGGACTGTCGTACATCATTTTGTTTTTTCTTTTCCTTTAATAGCAATAGGGAAATTCAACTAACTAAGTGTCCCTTGAGCCTGAAAGCATGGTTACATTCGGATGCATCGTAAAACTAGTTCTAAATACACACATCTTCAGCTCAACAACAATACATTTATGATGATGAGTGTATAAAATTCGATGACAACTAACTCTAATGACTGTTGTTATTGTTGTTGAGGAGGAAGTCTTCTCCTCACCTGTTCGTGCTTGGATCAGTCATTCTGTGATTACAGAGATTTCGCAATCTCAGAATATTCTGACACACCCAGTCCTCAGCATAGGACGCAACTCTAATCGTGGGCGTTTTTAGCTCGCATGCTCCGGCGTTGTGAGGGAGGATTTGGGGAGAGTCAGAGTCTCTCCGTTAGAATATTTAATGCATTCGACAGATCATGACACAAACCGCCAACCCGCTAGGTACAGGACCTACTATTCCTAAGTGGTCACCTATCTTAGTACTGAACAGGATCTACGTTGTTTAACTTTGGTGATACGTAGATTGTCTTTTTATTCCATCAACATCTTAAATATTTCTCCGGCATAAAACTATTTATTCGGATAAAATACTCATACGATCCTATTTGCTAATAAAAAATATTCTTCATTTTATATTTCTAGTACAAAATCTATTTCTCTTTACAAGGTAAGAGATTAACAAAAAGATCTACTTAAATTTGCTTGTCTTGTTATTGTAGATAATGTATTACCAGAGAATAACCGGTTTATTGACTTGGTTTCTGTAGACGTATGTTGCGTTTTTGGAAGTCTAAATAATGCCAAAGCGCTCATCAGCTGAAACCTTGTAAAATTGATTTTGCCATATTTTTTGGTTTAATGTGTATAGAATATGTTCGTTGAGATTTGGACGATCTGATTTATTCCGAGAAGTGTAAAAGAAGGAAGAGAGATGATGCAAATTATAGTATATAATCCGGTAGACGAATGCAACGTTTTGTTTTTATCGCCAGACCACTTACTTTTTATAATATCCTAAAATTAGGACCAATTTCCTACAAAAAAAGATGGTCCTACATTTAACAAGTAACCATTCAATAGAGTGGGGCTATAGGGAGAAAAATAGATGCACAAATGAAGAGTCATTTTAAAAAACAGATATATCAAAATTAGCCATTTTCTGTAAATTGTGATTTTCTGCCTGTGAAAATCTGAGAAATCAACCCAATTAAAGAATGCATTTTGGATTACGTAACGTTTGCTGTCGAATTTTGCAAACAAATGATTTTGAATATAAAAGCTAGACAAAATAAGGCACAAAATGACGTGCGCAGTTTAATTTTGATTGAAATTGCCTTGATAGGTTTTTTGCAAATGAGTTCTTCAAATGTAGACAAATAATCTATTATGTAATGCTAAGTATTACGTCGGTATTGGCGTTCTCTGCCATGAACGAAAACAAACAGTTTTTGAAGTGTCATTAATCTTCATACGTTAAGTTCGTTCCATTCCAACAAAGTGCAATCAGCTCACGAAGACCAACTCAAAAGTAATAATGAAGATAAGACAATCAAGTCAAACACTAAGAAGGGCTGGGAGATGAAGTGCTGATGACGGCGACACAAACCCAATAGATAAAAAGCAATTCATAACTTTGGAGTGTAAAATTACATCGCTTGTCTATATTGGATTTATAGACCAAAAAATCCAACCCTGATCGCCCTTCAGGACCTGTGGCACAGCAAATAGAGGTGTTGAGTCTCTACGGTTACAGGTGTGCATTGACAGTGGTGGGATAGACAACTATAGAAGTCAGTGATTACTGGGAATACGATTATCAGACTCAAAGTTCCTATCCGAGGTCATGGTTAATCACCTGACGAAGACCGGGGGATAAGTTGGCCGAAAAGTAGTGTAATAGCAACAATAAAGTTGAGGACAACAGTCCGCTAATAAAATCAATACATAGATTATAAAGCCTCATCTTCAAAATTCCAAATTCCAAATAGTTATGATTACACCGCTTGTTATGTGAATAAAAATTGTTTCATCTATTAAACTGTCGACGTAAATCCAACCTTGTTTTAGTTTATGGCTGCCAAATCAACTATAATTTATTTTAATATGATCTTTGAAAAAGAGATGTCGACATGCTAATATGGTTTCTGTTGGGAGATTTATATCAATGGAAAATTGATAATTTATCAAATTAATGAAAAACGGGATTTCCAGTCCAAATCCAACAATTCAGAGTCTAAAATCGACGCTTTAAACTCCTAACATAGCAAATAGTCGGAAGCATTATTTTTCATTTTAAATACAAAGTCAATTTTTGATTTAAAACATTATAATCTATAAATTAATACGACAGGAATTCCTCTTGTGTCACGCTTAGTCTATGCTAGGTCTATATAATTAAAATATTGCAATATTAAAACACATTTCAATAATTACTTGTGGTTTATTAACATATTTTAGTTCGATAATTTCTTTTATATTTGTTTAATAAATAGCACAGTGTAAAAATATTATTGAATGTAAGTTAACAGAGGCTTTACACTCCTAAATTCAAACTAAATAGTATAATCGTTTTAAGTCCGCAGGAGGATTTTTACCCCACTAGAACCCCCCAAAAAATATTAAGGGTTGTATGTTAACGAGGGCTAAAACCCTTTAAGCCCCACCCTCCCCCCAAAAAACTGTCTTAAAATCACTTTTTTGTTGTTTAAAAAAAGCCGAACTTTCCTAACGAGTGAACATGGGTCAATTTTACGTGAGTCAATTTTCTATGGGCCAATTTTCCTAAAATCCCAAACCTATCAATAAAGTTTTCGTAACATTACCAATTGTTATTTTCTTTGAAATTTAGTAAGAGATACAATGAGGAATTTAGTATTACATTAAAATAAGGCATAATTGGAATTATACTTTCTGAACATTGATTAAAGTTTAACTCTTTGGACTTTGATCTAAAAAGAGATAACTAGTGAAAAAAATGATGTATAATGAATCGTGGGGAAAATGCTTAATATTTATATCATTGCTAAAAATGTATCTATATATAAAAAAACATTTTTTTTTTCAGTTAATCTTAAATGATTATCAGAGGCAAATAATATACCGTTCAATATTGTGCAATGTATATATTCCTTTGAGGCACATCTTAATTTTTTACAACCTGAAAATTTGTTTTTCATCAAGTCCTGTTCAATTGCCATTTGATTTTCTGCTTTAAAAAATATTCAGATTTAAATTTAAATTGAAATGTAATGCTTTGATTTATTTTTTTCATGAATTAAATAAACTTGTTTGCTTCTGCTTAACTTACATTCTCCAAACCAATTTTTTACCAGTATTTGAAGAGAAAAATATATCTTCTGCTTAATTTAAAAAATAATATTTTCATTCATTGAAAAATCCTCAGCATTAGTGATGCTCTTGAAAATATAAACATAATTTATATATTTTTTCCTTAATTTTATCCGTTGATAACGCTAAACATTTAGCTAAACATTTGTTTTCATTCGGTATGGATATGGGATGATCAGAATAACAACCCGACAAACGGAGAAAAGGCAACACAATATGCAAGTAAACAACAGGATGCAATGTGCTGAAAATCTTTATCCCATGCACTTACTTTTGGTGAGATAGTGGTGGTGCTTGTCGTATTGTAATACCCAGTCTGAACTTTATTTGGATTTCACTCATGTTTCAGTCTCAATTCGACCATGTCGTCTCTTCCACGTGTTACAGGAAGATTTTAGTAATACTGTGGTATGCATAACTCGTTTTTGACCCCAAGGGCGATTGTCCGGTTGTTACTCTCAACGCCTCATTTGAAGATGTAATATCAATTTTTAATTAAATGATAAATATATATTTTTGGTTAAAGCCAAGAAACTTTAAGCCATCATTTATTATCGAAACGTAATTATTTTCAAGTTCTCAAAAAAATCTATTCTATTGTTTTTCGGATAACTTTCACTTTTCCGGAGGCCACGCACAATTAATCAATACTAATTTCGCACTATTCAATATTCCTAATCCCAACCTATGGTAATTCTACTTGCCCGAGTTCATCTGCTGCAAATTTCTGTGGAAAACACAAGAGAAAATAGTTAAGTAGGTCATTATAGATTAGGTATGAAAATAAAAAATATATATATTTTTATGCCAGCTAAATCTATCAAGTTCCTAATGTTTTGTAAATACTAAAGTATTGCTGAATGTCCGCAGTATTCCTAAAAAAAAACATTGAAATATACAAGTTATCAGAGCAATAGGTCATTATTAGCAATGTGTTGGGGCTATTGAAAAGAAACTGTGTTCATTATTTAGTATGTGTATATTTGACTGCATGTATACGTGTGCGTATGTTTTCATGTCTTTATGCATATATTTATGTGTGTGCGTGTGTTTGAGACGGATAGAGAGAAAAAAAGATAAAGAGAGAGCGACAGCAGGAAGTTGGAAAATAGAAAGAAGGTGTTGATTAAAATAGTGAATTTGGAGCCAATGGATATTCTAGTGTAATATCTTTGTATTGGGCACTTTCTTTCAGTAATTTCTAGCCATGAGAGCTCTTCAGCACATCTACTAAAGATGTGTGGACAGAGACAGAGATATTGATAGAGGAACGTAAGCATTGTAGGAAAGAATAAAGAGGTGGTAAGGGAGGAGAAGCGGAGGAGAAATTAGATGGTAGGTTCGAGGTGTTTGAGGAAGAAGATGGGGCTGGTGAAGTGAAGCTTTTTAACTGTGGTCTGGGTGGCGTTTGTTAGAGTGACGACTTTGGTGATTGTCGAGCATTTCTCGAAGACGCGCTAATGCACGCACACATCCGATTCGAATGCAATTAATGGCATTTCATCGAAAGGCACCGGTAACGGCGCCATTTTCCATTGTTAATCACTTGCAACTGGACGGGAATTGGATCTCTGAGAGCCAGAAACGACGGAAAAGGGATTTCAATGGGATGAGTACAATGCACAATGTTGAACACGTGCCTTCGTGCTGAAAAAGATGACTCAACTGGGCGTCTGCACATGAAGGGTTATGAAAACTATGATAAGAAATTTTGCAGGTATTTATGTGTGTTTTAGTGTCGGTCGCGGTATTTAACTTACTCAGCGGCGGATCCACGGGGTCAGTACAAACCGAGTCTCAATAGACTCCTAGGTCGCTGAATTACCTCCCTTATTATTTTTCGAAATTCTTGAGATTAGGCATGATGAATTCTAAAAGTATTAATCGGACTATTTTCCTCATCCATATTATTTTTTCTCACAACATTTCAACCGAATCGATTTCAGAGTATTAATAGAGATCTGATTGACAAAGCATTTTCTGAAGTCGTTGCAGTTGATATCAGTACGGATAGATGAAATTGTCAATTTCAGTGTGACGACACAGATGTGTGTGACAAAGTATACAAATTAAATGAAAATGAACCGCCTTGTTCATCACTGTCAAAAGTACATTGAAAATAGTAAAACTATGTATAGAAATAAACTCTGAAGCGTTAATGTTTCCTTGATTTAATGGTACCTCTCCCATTTTCGTTGCTCTCCTAAATTAAAAAAAAACATTACTAATAAGCAGTATTACGTTTGGAAAAATTTAAAAGCGATAAGATATTCGGCTAATTTTGCAAGTCACCGTTAGGCAAGTGAACTTGACTAATCTTATTAAGCTGTCATTATGCTCCATTGGGTAATCGTGTTCTTTTCCATAAATTAATACGCAGCATAATTTAAAAATACTTATCTGTGTCACAAAATACTTATCTGTGTCACAAAAAACACCATCATCTTATACAGCAATTAATTTATTTATATGCACTCCTTATCTTCTATAAAAATTATGGTTTTATCTTTCTGGTAAAATCAAACGTTATTAAAAAAATAATGGATTTTAATAAATTTTACCTAGTTCAAAAAAGACTAGCACAATTCTATCAGACGGTGTACATTTCAAATAAAAGTCTTTGGGAAAAAGGTGATACTTCACTGTATTTCTATTTCTTGTAATAATATCTACAGCAGTTCAAGTTGTTGTTTTTTTAAATTCAGTCTGATCTGAAATATATTCCACTGATTTTTCTATTGAAGGACAACCTCATTTTAATTATTTTCTTAGAGCACCAGACAGTTCTTGCTGATGTGTGTTTTAAATTTGTTGATCTACCATGGAATTTCAACGGGTTCTATTGGTTTCAAAATTATTTTTGAAAATTGACCAAAGCTAAACAAGCTATGTTTTCACTGCAAACAATTCACTTTCAATGACCTGTAAATAGAGGAGACACAACTTTTTTTTCTTAAAAAATGTGCACAGAATCTTAAGGTATTTTGTGTAAATTCTTCAAAGTGAAATTTACATTAATTAATTTATTTTAATCTTAATCCACAAATTCCTAAGTTTTGGATAGCTTTCTTCCAAAATCTGACCAATTACAAATCAGTTGTTTAATTAATGTGACATTGATTGGGGTTTTATCTGCTGTGATTAATAAATATTAAATACTATTAAGGTCAACGCACTCAGATGAATTGAGGACAGCGAGTTTGAACTTTTTAAAATATAAACAATCACTGATCACGTAGCCAAACTGAAAAAAAATCGATGTGAGTGATTTTCTACATCCTGAGCTATAATAGAGAATTATAAATAAAACGTACACTTTTCTCTTCCAGAAATTTTGTGTTCGACTAATTTCTTTGCAAATTAATGTTATTTAATTAATTTAAAACCACGTGGATTTTGATCCTTGGTAATCACAGTCGGGGCAAGGTATGCCACGAACTACACGAACAACAGACCTCAGGTTTTACTTCAGAGTTCCCCTACGGTCAAGTGGCGTTCAATACACCGTTCAGATCACCAAAGTTAAGCAACGTCGAGCCTATTCAGTACTTAGATGGGTGACCATTTATGAACAATAGGTTAGTGTCTGGGGACGCGGC
>JAYKTE010495169.1:0-10043 GCA_036873565.1 Xipholeptos notoides | reverse complement strand
AGTATACATAAATATACTTTGACCTTGATAGACCATGACCTTGATGACCTTTAACCTTGAAAAATGGTGTGCACCATTCATCAATTGTAGACAATTATCATGCCAAGTTTGGTCATGATTGGTCCACTAGTTTGGGCTGTAAGAGAGTTGTACACACGCAAATACACACACACACATACATTATATATATAATCAATTAATTTTAATTTAATGACTATAGCAGAAAGACCACATCTGTAGCAAATTAACTGAGAGGCCAGTGTTTAAAACCTCATATTAATTCAGTATGAGTTTGATCCTAACTAGAGGAAGACCTGCTGTTTGTGTAGTTGTCCTGATGAGCCATAAACAGCGAAGACTCACCATCATACACATACATGTGCGTGTGTGTGTGCATCTTGACACTTTTATAGATTAATTAGCTACAAACATTCTGAAGATTTGAGATGGTTGAATTTGAGATAGCGAGAATGTAATGTTATGGTAGTAATCACATTTAAAAATTACCCATCTCATTTTCTGAACATGTTTTGATCCTATCAATTATACATGTTAGTTTTGTGTTATGAATAGGAACACAAGAAAAATAAAAAAGATTATTGGCTGTTCGGTTCCTTGGCATATTAACTTTTGAAGAGTAATTTTATGCTGGGTCTATATTAATAGTTAAAACATATGTGTTTGCTTGTTTGTGTTTTATGGCATATCAACCTTTTTAGGTCATTTAATGCCGAGAACAATCATTTTTGAGAAAAGCTCTTTTGTTCGTAAGTAATTTTTTGAATAACACATTTTGCACTATTTAATCCATAGCCGTTTTTGATGTCAACTCCTCATTAACCTGTTTCATCTCCTAACTTGCGAACATCAATTGCATTGCCTTTGTAAACCTTCAACATGTGCCAGGGAATGTTCATTGGTTCAATTTGTTCTGCATAGAAGAATTCAGTGATGCATCTCTGCTTCTGACACATGTCCATGACAAGGGTTACTTTCTTTGAGTTTCATTCTGTTAAAATCTTTAAGAGAGAAATGAAACTTTCAAGTCATGAATGCATAAGTTTAGCCATCATATCAATGCAATTTGCAATCCCTTCTGATCCATTCAGGTGAAATAAAAAAAGATATATATTCCTTTGATCAAATTCTCAATCAATCTAGAACCTGATTATAGTTTAACAGATGCCTAAATTTCTTTTTTTTTTTTCTTCCAAGCTTAAATGGGCTGATAAACTATTTATTTTCTATCTTCTTATTTTCCTTTTTTTCCTGAGCAAGCTCTCTTCTTTCTCTTTTGTATTCTAATCTCAAGTTTGTATGCCACTGCTCAGTGAATATTAACTATCTTTTTGTCTTCATCTCACTCTCCCCAGCACCAATTGTTTCACTCTTTCTTTCTTTTTAACCAGATTCATAGCAACTTGCACTTGGCATCAATCCAAGAAATGGTCAGTGTTGAAACTATGAGAATGCTGTAAGACAAAAAAAGAGAAAAATAAGGGCAGTTGGTTTAAGCTGCTATTTCTGAAAGATATGTTACATTTGCCATTCCCACATCTGTCTCCTTGTCTAGAGTGCACATTTTGAGTAGCATTAACACATGTCTTGCCATGACCTTCTTTTCTGATGAAGCAGTTTGACCAGTCAAAGAGCCAGAAGGTTATCTATCTACTGAATTCAGAATCACTTAACTTGTAAAGCACTTTAATGGCCTCCTTTTGTGATCATTCAATTTCTTCTTTAAAAAATAAAAAAAACTAGCACAGGTTATAAAATTGGCATATAAAAAAAATATTTTTAGATTTAATTTATGTAAAATTATAAGATTAAAATATATGACTGAATTCTTTTGGAAATAATGGTTCTTGCTCATAGGCATAAGGTTAAATAAAATATTGGTCTCAATTAGAATTAGAATTATTAACATTAGGTTCCTAGTATAACTTAATAAACTTACATCCTAACATGTAAGTCTTTATTAATTTATTTTCATTCTTGTCTACACTGATGCCAAAAACCTGATTAGATGATACCCATCAACTAAATCGGAGTAACTCATCTAGGTTTATATCAACACTGATTACAAAAAGCCTGGAAATGTCTGTTGGGCTGGCAGCAAAGTAGGTCTTGGTGAATTAAGAACCCAGCAGCACGATGCAACTTGCCTCATTGTCACCGCCTGTTTCATACTTCTTGAGCTGCTGTGGAAGCGATGTGGGCCAAGTGAGTGTGTATGGCTGTTGCGGTGTCACGACTACCAAAAACAATATCCACAGCGACGGGCACTCTGTTGCCTTTCCCCCTCTCTTTGTATTAAGCTAACATGTACCCAATATTCAGACATGAGTGGGGGCCAGATTTCTTTTACTGATCTATATCCTATCTGTATATCTATAAAAGTGACTTTGTCTCTGTGTGTGAAGACCAGTCTATACCACATTACTCTGACAATTTTGGATCTACTTTTGTGTTCTCATATTGGTCATAGACTGCTTGAGGTAAATGCACCTGGGTAAAATTTTTAAATAGAAATATTTTACCACTGACTAGTATTTTTCCAGCTACAAATCAATTAAAAAACTAGTCCAAGGTCTGAAAACTCTTTATGTTAAATTTTAAGTCTGTAGACCAGAAATTGGCTGAGGGGTTTGGTAGAGACTGATTGTTTGTATGTACAAACACATACATATTTTCACTTCTATATATATTTAGATCAGCGAAAAACAAAGAAAGAAGGAAAAAAGGAAGGTGATAGACGAAAATAGAAGACCAAAGAAAGGAAAGGAAGAATAAGACAAAACCCTTTAAGGTATGAGTAACAACGTTTCATAAAAATGGAAATACTCCAAAAGAGGAATAATTAAAACATTAAAAAAGAAGAAAGAAAAAGAAAGTGAAAAGCAGAAAGCCTAAAAGATAATCTTAATGCAGCAAAACTTAAATGGAATTGAAAATACAGAGGAATTGAGGGTGAGATCAATATTTTGAATAAATGCCAGTAACTGTAGTAAACCTGTTACCAATCAACCAGACAATAAACCACTAGTAAAATTATCTCTTCTTTATCTTCTATGGACTAAGCCATGCTAATGACAAGTGCTGAAACTACAAATAATCTACTACTATTCAAAAGGATCAGATCATCTGTTCTATGATTGATTTTTATGATTGGTGTAAATTGCATTCTTTCAATTTGCCTAACCCACTTGGTCCATGATGAAGGTGCCACCCATGAACTCAGCCATATGTTTGAGCATACATAAAACTAGCCTCAAGTGTGACACATGATCTCAACAAGGCCATAAATATATCAATAGTCTGATCGGTGCATACAGCTCTTTCAAAGCTAATGGTCTGGTAGACTTAATTCCTGAAAATTGGAAGCTATTGACTGTGATTTTGCCATGCAGACATGTCTAGAATTAACCAAGAGAGTTTAAATTCCATTTCAAATAAAAATGGTGTCTCTGGGAGCAATTGGATCATTTCTCAATTGGGAAATATGTGGAATGTGACTTTGAATTGGAAGCATGAATTAATTCAGTTGTTAACTCAGCAATCTTTTCCAGGTGATGAACAACCTGGGAAGATGCTTCTCAGTGAGAAACCAATTACAAAACTCTGCTGATAAATTCAGTCTATTAATAGATTTATTATTTCAAAATACAAATTTCCTCAAATTAAATTTTTATTTGTTGGTGAATCATAAACTAGTTAAATCTCTGGTTCAGTACTTGGACATTAGAATTGCAATATGCAAGTTCAAATCCCAAACACTTAACTGTATTCATTTTTTAACTCCTGCCAAGGGTATAGATTTGCCTTCCAGATGTAAGTTCAGTAGCATAACTTCTGTTTTTCTAATGAACTGTGAAATGAAACTATTAGAAAGAATAATTATTCTTGGTATTAAATGACCATATGATATATACTTGGTCAGTTACTAAACCATATTAGGCACAGGTCAGTTTTACATGCTCATCATATTCCTGTAATCACTGTTGCTCTTCAGTTAGATGAATTACTCTCATTGAGTTGATGGGCCTCATCTACCTGGATTTTTGGAATCAATGTTATCCTTACACCCAGACAAGTTACTTCCCTAAGTTAACGAGCCTCATCAGACTGGTTGATATATTATATATATAAAATAAATGACCAAATCACATACACCTTAAACCTTTTTGTTAATAAAGAATTTATTCTAGATAGTTTAAACTTCTTAGAGTTCAAAACTTTGGACAAAGATCCATCATACAGTGAACATGTACTTGGGTTTTGGAATTGTAATTCAGAGTTTCAAGTTGAAGGCATTTCATTATGATCATATTCTGGTTGATACTTTTAAGAATGGTATAAATCTCTTTAACCTTCCAGCAATGAGTAAATTAGTTGCTGTGCATAAATTGTGGAGTAAAGTGGCTCAAAAAGTTTAACCTTCATCCCAATATTTAAGCACTGAGAAAAAAATTGAAATCAAAATTACTTGTTTATAATGTGTCCAGATTAAAGAATAGAGACTAAATTGTTGTTTTAACTTTTTCTAATAGTTTTAATTCATGGGTGTTTGGGAATTCAGTTTTGAGGAAAAAAACTTTTCCATAGAAAAATCAACAAAAATAGTCCAAAAAATCACTAAAAAAATATCATAATCTGGTTAGAAAGTGATTTTTGAGAGATTTTATAAAAAGTTTAAAAAATACAGCAGTTTTTTCTTTGTAATGTATATTTTCTGGTTTCCAATTCTAAGGAATTTTCTCTTTAAAATTTTGTTAATAACAAATAATTTCTATTAATGAACAAAGCACAAACATATATCTATTGCAGTGTAACCGGGATATAAGAGAAACCCTCATAAAAGAAAGATTTTCTCTTGTCCCAAAATTAGATCCCGTGTCTAATTTATATAGAAATTGGAAATGGATATAAGAGAAACCCGGATATAAGAGACTTATTCTTCGGTCCTGAAAACTCTCTTATATCCAGGTTACACTGTACTTGTACTAGCAGCAGATATATTTTGACTCTAGACTTTCTCAGTCTCTATCAAAGACTTATATTTATAAAAAGGGAGAGTTCATTATGTAAGAGTGGGTAACTCCACCATAATAGAATCTAGCCTCTTCCCAGTGTCTGTTTAAAACTTATATTTATTAAGAAGAAGAGTTCATTATGTAAGGGTAGGTAAGTCCACCATAACAGACTCTAGTCTTTTTAAAACATATATTTAAAAGTAGGAAGAGTTTATTACATAAGGGTATGTGAGTTTACCATAACATGAGTACAACTAATTTTCAAAGCCTTCAAAGTTAAGAAAAGATATTTCTCAAAAATAATTATTCTTCATATAAAACCATCAAAAAAAGATTGATATTTCATCAAAAACTGAACCAAACAAAAAATGACAAATGGTTTTGCTTGATATTATTTTTGCATTATGAAACAACTAATAAGATATAATGAAAAGCTAAGTTTAACTGAAGTTAATGTAAAATTCTAGGACAATTAGCAACCTGGGATTTATGGACCACACTGTATGTTGTGAAACAATAGACCAATGTGGTTGATAACAGATGCTGAAGCGTGTTTTAAGAGTGAGTTGGTTTCTTCAAGCTATTAATTGCCAAATACTTCCCTAATAGTATTTACTGAATTTTGAATACTGATTGAGTTCAGATTTTCTGATATATTGCTACTGTCCAAAAGCAAGATGTATATGTTTAAAATGGAAAACCATGGACTGTATGTGGGTGTGGATAAGGACTAGGGGTGGGTGGCATCATTTGTAGCTCAAGTTTGCCAAATAATCTGAAACAAAATAAATATTTCTAATCTTTCATTCCTATCCCTAAATTATCTAAAAACAACAGACTAAACTGGTATCCCTCTCAGCTTTCAATAGTGGCAGATAGGGGGACTTGTAGGGGTGGAATGGGTGGATGGATAGAATTGAAGTGAGGTAAAGACCAGGTGGAGGATTGGGTGATGCAAGGAAAGAAAAAAGAGAGAGAGAGAGAGAGAGAGAGAGGAGTGTATGCATTTGAATTACTGATAGAATGTTTTTCATTTTCTGATTATTTCTCTTTCTTTTATTTATGACTCTTAGAAAAACTCTTCCCTCTTGACTGATCTATATCTTCTTTGGTTTCTATTGTCTCATTTAGCTTTCAACCAGTCCAATCCACTTTCCCTTTCTCTCCTCCATCCCTCCTGTCCTTCCCTTCAACCCTCACTCAGATCTCTTTCTCTCTTCCTCCATCACTCCTTCTCTCTTGCAATACAATCCTAATTATCTATGTCCCACCTCTTATCTATAATTCTCCTCCACTCATTTTAATCTCAATTGTCCAGCTCAAATTTCTTATAATTTCCAACCTTTTGTAAACTGTTGTTGGCATTCATTCTCAATCATCTAACAGCTTTTAATGCTTTTCCTAGACTTTCTTTCTTTTTTTTTCTTTTTTTTGATCATTATATTTATATCTCATTTTCTGTCATCATTGTTTAAACCTATTATATTACTTTTCTCGTCATCTCTTGCAGCTTCAGTGCACCACTCTCGCATTGGTTTATGTTACCAACAAATTTGTTTAGTCTACCCATACGCAAATCACTCTGTATTCAATAACATTGCACGTTATATATCAAAAAGAGATTTGTTCTTAAATCAAAAATATATTCACTTCTCCCTTGACAGTAACCAACAAATTAATAACTTGAAAATAAATCATATAAAACTAAATCAATAAGTTTATGGCTTGAAACAATCGTAGGAAAATTTGGATGGTTAAGAAGCTTTGGCAGTTGTACATTTTAGAATGGAAAAATGGCCTGTAACTCTTGCATGAGTAAAAGGGACCCATTTTAAACCATTGTGATATCAATGATTGATTCAATAGATCCATTTTTATTTTTTATCGCACAAATGTTAATGAACAATATATTACAGAACTTTATAACTTTTTTATTTCCTAATCATTAACTTCATAGATTTTAAAAAGAATAAGCAATAACTTTAGCACTAATCCTAAAACTGAATCAATTATTAAAAAAATTATGATAAAAAGAAAAGGAAAAAAAAACAATAAAAAAAACAAAAAAAACAATTGGATTAAAAGTTTTTGTAAATTCCAATAAAGAAAAAGATAAGAATAAGAAATAGAATAAAAATAAAAATCCAACAATCAAATCATATCATACAAGTAAAAATCAAATCTAACAAGTAACACATGAAAATGTAACTGAAAAATCTGTCCTTTTTAGTCATGCAAGAGTTACAGGGCATTTTTTTTCTAAAATACACAACTGCTGAAACTTTTAGAATCCAGTTAGAAAGGTGAAGTAGATATTCAATCACTCTATCACTTTCACCCAAGGTGCTGGTTATCAATTAGATACAATATAATAGCAAGTGCCAATTTCCTTACCTTTGAGGCTTATTGACATAAAGGATTGATGTGCCATAAAAATAACATACCAAACCAAACTAGCCTTTATGAAATGAATAGCCTTATAAATGAGCCTTAATAAAATGAATAGTCTTACCTGAGTTTAGATTTTAAAAAGTAAAACTACTTTCTTAGAATTTATTATTAGATAAAAGATAATCTATTTAGAAAATATCCAGTTTTAACTTTTTAAGATTTTCCTGATGCAAATTAATTATATTTCAATTATAGTCTATATACTAAACACTATATTGCTCAAAAGAAATTGGTGTTAATTTTTTAAAATAATTTTGGAAACTGCTCAGTTTTTATTAATGTTTAATGAGCTACAATCTTTTTTACTTTTTCTTTGCAGTTGCTATAGAAACTGTCAGCCAAAATATAACAAAAGAACAATACTATACGAGCTGTGACCCTCAAGAAAACACTGCTTATACCATTATTTTATCTTTTGTTATATTAAGAAACCTAGAGCAATAGGTCACTAATGATTTCTTGCTTTTCTATTATGTTAATTACAAATTTGATACACAGTGTTTTAAAGCGTGAGTGTGTTGAAGGAGATACCATCTTCTTTTAGCTTATTTGAAACCAACAATTTGAGTAAGCTTTGGTTACTCTAGTATAGGCCGTTATTCAAGGAGCATTTGTATCATTAATTATTGTGCCAAGAACTTTGACAAAATTATTCCTAGCTTTTAATTTTAAAGATTCAGTGATGAGCGCAGCTGAGATAAATAATTAATATTTTTGTTATAATGAAACAACCTAGCACTCCTCTAACACTAGCTATTGTTAGCTAGTTGCAAGAGCTTTTGACAGTAAGAAGAACAGAAAAGGGACACTCAGAAAAAGATGGAAAGGAAAGGACTTTTACATGCATTGTAGTCAGAATAACTCTCGACACTTACCTAAGTCACATATATATAATATCTCATCATTTGACTCTATTCTTGTTTGTACTATTAGTACAATAAAGCTGTGTTATCCTAGGCTTTATTCATACGATTATTCCACCTCAGATTGTATTTTGCTTATATAGAAATTCATGATATAACAATTCTGAAATATTTAGAACTGTTTTTCAAATTCAAACCTATATCAAGATTTTATGAAAAGTGAAATTTAAATATGTAAAGTCTTTCTTCAAGCTCAAAGACCAGTGGTCTGAGTGTTTAAGCAGATTCAGTTTCTGTTTGTTAAGAGAGCATATAGTTTCTACTGCTTTGACTTAGATTTTCCTTCTGTAAATTTTATACTTTTCTTTCACCTTGGCATCATTGTTTTTTTTTTCAATTTTCTACATTATTTTGATATTACAAAATATAATAAATAAATATAATAAATAAAGGAGAATTGAAGTAAAATTATTTGTTTTTTGTTTATTTTAATTCCTTTTTTTATGCAATTGTTGTTACTGTTTTTTAAGTGTCTGCTGTTAGTTTTATTTGATCAGAAATTGTCTATTGTGATAACCAAGGACCTTCATTTTAACCTTTTATTTATTCAATTTAGAATTTACTTTCCTTCTTTCATCAGTTTTCAACCTTAACAAAATTGTTTGCCTTTGGAGCTTCATGGAATATTTTATGCAAATTTTTAAAGGCCCATGTTAGCACCATACAAACATTAAAAAGTAAAATGAATTGAAAAAGAAAAAAAAGATTTTCTATTATTCTTTTTATTTTCAATTTTATTTCAGTTCTTTTTATTCCTTAATTTGTTTTATGCAATTACTAAAGTGCTCGTATAACTGATCTCGAAAAATTCACCTCAGTCAAATTTCTTAAACAGAATGGCATTTATTTTTCAAAATCAATTTTTTATGAGGGCGAGATTGGAGTAGAACATAGTTCAATGCTTTTTTTTTACTTATTTTTTATATGAGTTTTATGAAATTGTTTGCATAGGGATTTTTTTTTCTGACAAGGTTTTTCACTTTGGAAATAATGTCTGAATTTCCTGAACTACATGAAAACAACTTTAGACATGGGAGTAACAATTTAAGTTAATTTTTGTTCTTTTTTATAAAGAGAATGTGTAAATTCTAAAACTGGAGAGAAAGAGAAGAAACCACAAAATAAGTTTGAAGGAAAGCAAGTAATATCATATGAAATTGAATTTCATGGTAAGAAAAAAAACTAGAAAAAATGATGAAAGAGTTGATGGTGTACATTGATGATGAGAATGAGATTTTTCCAACTTTGAGCATTAAAACTTCAAAAAAAAAAAGAAAAGAAAAAGTATCAGGTAAAATATAATATAATCTAATCTAAATCTGAATTTATGTAATTTAAATCTATCTAAACTTATTGATAGATGGAACATTGTCTATGTGTATGTATGTGTGTTTGTTCCCTATGAACTCTATAGTGGCTGAACCGATTTTCTTGAGCAGTAACACAGATGTACTTCATATGTCTGGGAGTGTTCTAAGCTAGGTTTTGTCTCAGAATACCCCCAATAATTACCAAAAAGACTTCTAGAAGGAAGAGTGCTATGATGAAGAGTGAAATCATAAAAATTGCTATCATGAATGCATAATTGTGTCATGGGGCAGTCGTTAAAGCATTTGTTTCACACCACATGGTCTGT
>JAYKTE010495058.1:0-10043 GCA_036873565.1 Xipholeptos notoides | reverse complement strand
CGTATAATGTGAAAAAATGAAAAAAATTCAATAAATAGAATATTTTCTTTGCTTAAAAAAAAAATTTGATTGAATTTTAAAAAAATTACTTTTTAAAGAAATGTGACATCATTCAATTGATTTCTCTATGTAAACATGGACGCTTTTAGTTGGACAATTGCCGTGTTTTAATTAAAAAAAATCATTTTTGAAAAAATTGTACGTTTTTGTTAAAAGATGTATCCATCATTTTTATATCTATTAGAAATGAAGAGATTCAGCAAAATAATTGCTTTTTTATTTTAGTTTTATGCATTTCATTACCAGTTTTGTCTTACGGGGGTTAAAGTCATATGGTATACCTAGTTTTAGTTGGTGGATAAGTTTTGAAATTTTTATGATATGAATTTTCTTATTTGCATTACATATATTTATGTTTGATATGGAAAGGAAAATTGTAGTTTCGAATTCAAGAATTGATAAATTATAAATTAGATTTTATGGAAATTAAATTTTGTGATAAGTTAAAAGTTGGAGGATTGGAAATTAGGTATCAACTAATTGTAACTTTTTGAGATTGCTAATGTATCACATATGTTTTTTATATAAAGCTCAATTTTTAAAACCTTATGAATATTTTTGTATAACTTCAGTTAAAAACAGAGTTTAATAATTACAAGATCCACATTCTGTAAAGATATTTGATGTTTATAAAATCTGTGCCTAATTTTAAATGATTATTCTTTTGGAATTTAATTTAAATAACCTTAAAAAGCAGTTAAAAATCTAATATGTAAGCTGTCTATTTTGTATATTTTCTAAGATAGTTTTACAGAAAATTTATGAAAATAATGCTTTTTCAAAAAAGTAGCACAACAGAAAATTGGATATTAACTCTGGATTGAATATATTGATAGTTACTATCTTGCTAAGTCTGATTTACAACAAAAATGTACACAATAAAAATGAAAGTTCTTTTTTTCAATGATTTAAGCTTCTACTTCAGATTTACTTTTGAAAGAATGTGATTATTTATTATTTTCATAATGACTATTAGTACTTTTCATCTTGCCACACATAATGGATTTTACTCTCTTGATGAATGTAAGATATTAATTGCATTGATTTGAAGATTAAGCAAAGGAACATCTGCTTTGTAAAGATTTATATTAAAATATTTTTTAATTAAATAGAAAAGTAAGGCATTATTTTTAATTAATGCATGATTCTTGGTGCATTTTATTGGATAAATTTGTCTGTGTGGAATATTCTATGTTAAAATCTTGGTTGTTAAGAATAAAATCCATTCTTTATGTCAGCAGATTGAATGAATACATTGGACATCAATTTAGAATTTATCAAAACATTTAATATCAAATTGTGTAAAAAATGCTTGGCCCTGTTAAACATTTCTAGAAATTGAATTAGTATAATTTTTATGGATTTTCTAAAATTAAGGTTTCATTAATGTATTTTCTTATGAAAAGTAATATCTTTTTTCTTATTATTTTGATAGTTTGTATTAACTGAATTATCTATACGTTGTACTCCTAAATACACACACATCACACACATTGGTTAAAGTAAAATTCAGTTCATGCCATTTATCTTCTAGCATTAAATATCTTGGAACATGACTACAATTGAAAATATTTTAAATCACATAAAGAAATTTTAAAGAATATCATTTAAATCAATTGACAAGTACTGGTGACATTAGTTTTGCAATATTCTGAATATTATGAAATTACTGGAAAGTTACTTGCGCCTTAGTTTTTTATTTACATTCTGAATTCAATTTAAACTCTATTTGTTGTGTTATGGTTTTAAATAATACTATGTGGCATGTTTAACATACTGAGGACCTTAAAACTGAGGTTCAAAGGGAAAAGGAAGAGATTCTTATGGAGAGAATGAGGGACTGACTGAGAGTATAAGTTACAAAAGTTCTTTAACCAGCTGTCTGCTTAGTAGATTTTGTTGGTTACAGCCATGGAAGGGGGTGTTTTCTGCCCCTATCTCAAATATAGAAACTTCTTACCTTACAGAAGCTTCTGTTCTTACACCCTCTTTTGTTTTTCAGTGGGGTTGCTCCATATTCGTTGGATTTGAGCTGGAATCGAAAGTTCCCCAGAAAAGATACAGAAACATAGTTTTTGGTGATCATATTTTATTTCTTTGGTCAATGGAAATCACTGCCCGTCCTGACTCTGACACCGACTGCCCTGCGAATGACTTCTTACCTTACTGCTCCATCCCTTTATATACATGCTCTGTTATCACTTAGCAAAAATAGACACCTCATCATTCCGCATGGCCCCTGTTGTCCAATAGTGTTACATATGATCATACTCTTAGTCATGGATAAATTAGATAAGTCAATTGATCTCTTCAATCCTGCTAAGGCACACTAGTACAGTTAGATGATTTCTGAATAATGTACTTGTTTCTTGTATGGCATTCCTAAGCCATCCTAAACTATTCATTGCCACTGGACTTTAGCTATACCAGTTCAAGACACTGCAGATCCAGCTTTGCAAACCTTGCTAATCTGATCAATAACATGTGTAAAATAACACACATACATGCATAGAAAATATTTTAGTAATTAGTATAGTAAGGATAATCAGAAGAAATCTTACAATTTATTTCTAATAAGCCATTAGAAAAAGAGAAATCTTGTTTAATGCTGCAGTGATTTATAAAAAGAAAATGAAGAAAAGATGGAATATTTTTATCATCTTATTTGAATTTATTTGATTCTGCTTTAATCACTAGAATCTAATCAGATTCAATTAAACAATGATCGGAATCCAGATTAAATAGGATAAAAAAATTTTAAAATGGTATTTAGCTGAGTTAATTCCTTATCAAACTTTCTTTTACTTTATATTCTTGAATTTACAAATCAGTTGTATCTCTCAGTTTTGATTATTACTTTCTTTATCTGAATGGAAGAAGTCAATTGGCATTCTTAGTTTTGGGTTAAAATAGAGAGGAACTATACGAGGGTTGTTCCAAAAGTAATGCCACTTATTTTCTAAAGTTATTTTTTAAAAGTTGAAAAGCTACAAAGAATGACCTTTTTTGCTATTTTTCTATGTAGTAACCATTCTCAACAATGTATTTTTGCCAGCGATGAACGTGCCTTGTTGCTCACATCACTGTCACCACTCTGAAATCGATGAACCCATCTCCTAACTATGCTGACATTAACTCATTAACTATATCAGCTTCATAAACTTTCAACATTTAATGTGGAAAATGTAAAATGCTAACACAGAATTTTCTTAAGATTTAAAATTTTGTATTTAGATTTACAATATTTCTTTGTTCAATCAAAACCTCTCGATAGTCTTCTTAATTTAAGTTTCTTTATTTAAAAGAAATTCATATTAATATGTATAGTAGTGAGTGGTATGCAATAATAGAATCAATAAAACAATCAATAGCATATAACTAACTGAAATTATATTAAAAATTTAGACTACAATTTTAGAAGATAGTAATTAAATCATTATTCTATCTCTGTAACAAAATATAAGTATTAATCAAAAATTCAATTAGATTTGATCTCAAATTGAAATTCAATATGATCTCTGATTTTGTCAACCCTAAAAATAGACAAAATTTTCTAAAAGCATATCTTCTGCATAAAAGTTATCAGGAAATTGTTCAACCCTGGCTTTGGCCCAAAATTTAGAAACTTGAGGTCATTTTACTCTTTTTGGAGGAGCAGGTCTAATTTTTTAACTTAAGATTTGATTTGGCAATTTTGACAAGTTTTTAATTGTACAAGAAAATATGTTTGATATTTTTAAATATGAGAGTAATCTAATATTTCATAAAATAAGTTATGAAATCAAACATTATAAACTTTAAAAAATACATTACTTCAATCTTGCTCCCTTTTTTTCTGGTTTTGTTCATTAGGTTAAAACTATTGTCTATAATTCCTATTCCCACTTTATCAATGGGACCAAACAAGGCAGTATATTTGGGGGGAGTACTCTGCAACCAACAGGTTTCTTCAGTTTCCTTGATGTTTTTTAATATTCTAAAATAAGATTAGAGAATATTTTCTTGTAGGATTGCAGAATTGTCTTAAAAAGATAAATAGATACTACTACAAATATTTATAAAGAATAGATAGATATAAAGGAAATAACAAGGTTATGTTGTTTTAAAATAATTAAGAAAAGATAAGAGACTGTTTACAAGTATTTTTTTGTATTTGAAAAAAACAGAAAGAATTGATTAATTTATCTTGAAAAATGATTGCATTGAAAAAATATTTTCTGTCCCTGATTCCATAATTGTGGAAAATTGGTGTCCCTGCATTTTTTCAGTTAGAAAATATTCAAATGGTGTATATGTGTGTAATACATGGTGACTGGAGCTATTTCTTACAATATAGTCCAAATGGCAAATGTTGTCAGAGTTCATTTTTTAACAAGATAATACATCATGATGTACAAGTGATAGCCAATGACTAGGTGAATCATACTATCAAGTAATTTTTCAACAGTTATTGAATTCTGATGTTGTTAGAGCATGTTTCTTCAGAATGTCACAAGTTTCTCCTTACCATTGAGCTTCAGTATTACAAGATCAATTTAAGGCAAATGAAGATTGTACAAAGTTTGCTTTGTTATAGTATCTAAATTAACTATTAATTATTGGTAGTTATTTAAATTTGGATTACAAGCAAGATATCATTATTTAGTATATGATAAATGAGAATATTTTTTCAAGAGTAGTATTTTTCTTTTAATAAAAAACAATTTTACTATCTAAAAGGAAATATTTAATTTTTGAAATTTGAAGGAAGTGTTTTAGTTAAGTCATTGTATTATTAGTTAACAATACATCTACTGGTGCACGATCTTGGACACATCGTCAGTGTTGATTCCTAGAATCACCAGGTGTTTCGGGTCTCTCAACAAACACCCTCATCCGAGGTTTGCAAAGCCCCAGCTTGTGTCCTAGTGGTATATTACTACCCCCTCGGCTCTCCCAGCTTCAACCAGAGGCTTCTGGAGCAGCCTCCGCCTTGTTACCTATGGCTCTTCTTCTGTTTGCTCCTTTTAGGCCCACTGGGACCTAAGCTTTGCTCAGGGAATGGCTGGCAAATCCTCGACTACCTACCTCAATTATCATACGTCTGGTCTTCCATCCATTCCTCTGGCAACCCTCTACCAGCTCCTGGTACTTCTCCCTGTTTCTTTCTTGCGCCTTCTCCATTCTCTCCTCACAGAGACCGTCAGCTCCAGCACAGCAAGTTGTCTTTAGGTCTGTGAGACCAAGATAATGCCGGGTCTCAGTCTGAATTGAGTGATATTTGGTGGAATTTTCAGTTCCCTTTTAGGTCTATTGTCATCATCCAGTCTTGGGCTGTGGAAAGTAAACCAGCAAAATGGATACCTGAAGTTCCCTTCACCGTTCCTCCTTCCTTGACAAAGTGGATGGCCTTGGCTCTGGCTTGCATGTATCAGCTTCCCTCGATCCCCTTGCTGATCATCTTAACGATGGATTCAAGGACCCAATTGTGACTCCACCAATACTTACCCTTGCTAAGTGCCATTTTCCAGTCTTTATTTACTTGTTTACATAGCTACTTAATTTAACAATTTTTTAATAGCTTAAATTATGCCTTTTTGTTTTGAAAAATTTTAGGTTTTCTTTGACGAAGACTGTATACAATTACTGTAATTTAGACAAGTTTCATTAAAAAGAATTTTAATTTTCCTTTTTAATATTTTTAATTTGATTTTTTTCTTGTTTTCTAACAAGATACTTAGTAGCTAGGTTGAGTGTCTTAATGTAATTTCCAAGGTAATAAGTCTCTTGTTAAAAAACAAAACAAATTGAATTAAAAATGTTAAAAATTAAAATTAAAATTCTTTTTAATGAAACTTGTCTGAATAATGATATTCTACCTAAATACTGAAATAAGATAAAAGTCTAGTTGGACTGATAGCAGCAATCTAAAATTAGATTCTTGACTGTAGTTTCTTGAAAATAAATATTTTAATGGCTTTTTGGAATTTTGAAGGTTAACAGATGGCTATTGAGGTGGGGGCGCAAATCTTACAACTGTCCCGGGAGACAAAAACATTTGCTACGCCACTGAGTGTCACACACTTTTCCTATCTTTGCACCAGCTTTTGTATTCCCTCGGTGTAAAAATTTTTGAACTCAGCCACTCACTCACAACACATTTGACTTCATCGTCACTTTCAAATTTTGTGCCTCTCTTGACCAAGTGACCAAACACGTGAAAGTCTAAAGGGGAAAGGTCTGGCCTACAAAGAAGATGAGGGAGCAGTTACCAGCCCAGCTTGTTGATGGTCTGCATTGTAGGCATTTTTGAGTAGCCATTTTCTGAAATTTCAGAAACACAAATCAAAAATATATTTCACATGAAGTTTCTGTGTAGCAACAATTTGCATAACAATTGGATCAACAACTTTCTACTGAAACAGGATTACTTTTTTCTTTTAAAAAAAAAACTAAAAAGAAATTCTACTTACAAATTCTTTGAGTAGATAAATTTGCCTGTTGTAATGTTTTTAGAACACTGTCATTTTAGTTTGAGAGTTTGGAGTTGACAATTTCATATGTTTGAAAGTTGAAATTTTTTTTTTACAGGCGAGTCCTTTCCACAAATTATTTTTATATTTGTGTCTTGGTCTGAGTCGCCATTCTTGTGGTGGTCGAAGGTGGTAAAGATAGAAACGACTATTTGGGTTAAAATAAGAACTTTTATATAACGTCAGGCGTTAGTATTACAGAAAGGGTTAGGCATCGGGGGGGGGGTCCAATTGACATCCGGGGTAAGCTCTCACTGAGCGGTCTTTGGCTGATTATATGCCTAATGAACGAGTCCATCCTAGAGGTTATGAAGGTGTGTATATCCCCACAACTAGTGTTGGGACAATTCCTAAATTTTGTCTGATTCCCATACCAATTCCGATTCCAGGAAAATGTTGATTAACGATTCCGATTAACTTAAAAATTCAAGAGAATCGTAATGAAAGAATTGTAAATCTAAGGTATTGATTTAACGATGTGATTCTAATTCCACCCAAAATACACTATTAACGATTCCAATTCCAAGGAATTGTCCCATCACTACCCACAACAAATAGTAAAATGGAAAAATGCCTTAGAAATCAATATTAATTGAAAAAAAATTGTAAAGTATAAAGTATGTTTCATCTTGATTCATAATAATCATAAATAGAATACCAAAAAATGTTCATTTGTATTCCTGCTTCAGAGTAGAAAAGATGAAGAGAATTTTTATGTTAGCAGAAAAAAAATTCAAATTATCTAACAATTAAAGAGACTACAGATGAGTTTTATGTTTTGTCTCATTCGTTGATTTTTGTTTAATAGCTTTTCAACAATTAAGGCCATTTATTGCTGACAACAAATATTTAGCAAATGTCTTTCTTTTATTATCAAGTTCTTATCTGAATAGTAGTTACAATATCTAGCAAATTAATGCAAGAGATCAGGAGATTCATACCTTACCCATAAGTATTAGATAAAATCTGGACATAACAGATTAAAATTAGAACTCATATGTTATTAAAAATTTTACCACTTTTCCACCAATCTTGCCTCCATGGTGATATACTAAAATTAAGTTCAAAGTTATTTTTGCAAGTAGCTTATTCTTTAGGTTTTCTATAATACATCAGATGCACAATGATATCTTCTTATTTCTATATATTCTATAGGATTTTTGGCTCAAAATTTTTTTAAGGATCTCAAATAAGGATTTTTTTTTACCCAGAAATAAAACTTTGACATAAAATGTTAGTTTCCAAAACTTATGTTTTTTTACAAATTAATTTTAGGATATACGCCTCCATGGTTCAATGAAATATTCCTAATCTTAAATGATCTTTATATTTTACGCCATCTTCAATAGTTTTTAGTGTTATTTTAGCCTGTCTGTTAATCTTTGTGCTTTCTTTCTTCTTTAAATTGGTTTCCTTTCTAATTTTTCTGCTTGATAAGTTGTATTGTTTTTCTTTCCTTGTCACCTTCCTGCTCTTTCTTCTTTTCAATTAGTCTTCTTTGTATTTCTCATTAATCCTTTGATTTTCAAAGATTACAATCTTTTTCTGACTTTTCTTTTTTGCTTACACCTTGCTAACCAACATTTCATTTCTTTCATCTTAATCTCATTTCAAAATTGATTAACAGTATATATACTCCATATATAATCAAAAACAACTTTCTCTTTTATACAAAGCACTATTATTTGTTATAACTTTTTTTTTATCTAAAACTTACATATGTATGTATTAGCATTTACTGGCCCTACTGGTTTATTTCTATCAAAAGAATTTGATTTAGGAATGCCTTATAAAGATATTTTTTACTTGCATATTAGATCCATAAAAAGGACATTGCTGTTTTGGATGTTGTTAAGATACAAATATATAAAATTTCTCCAGTAGTTTTTATACAATTTTGAAATTTCATTTATCATGATGCCTATTAAAATGAAGTCCACATTGATATTTCAGTAGAGGTTTAATCTTCAAGTCAAAGCAAAAATTGATCAATATCTAAAGAGTTATTATTGAATGTATATAAAATTATGTATAACTAAGGTTTAAAATTGGGAGGTTCAAATTTTATTTCCAACCATAATGATTATGCCATTGATAAAAATGGTTTTCCATAATCTTAAGAAACCTTTTTTTTTTCTTTTGTTGTAGCTTTTAACTTTGATGAGAAAGTCTATGGATGAACAGTTGAGTTTTGGGATCTTTGAATCATGTGAATTCAATACTAGTCAGTTGATTATGTTTGCTTTTAGAGCATTTAGGAAAATTATGAATCCTTTCAATGCTTCCAGGTTTGGATTAAATGAGGAAACTGTTTTTTTTTCTTTCAAAAAGAACAATGTTTAGGTATAAAAGATGACTATATCTCACCATATAGGCAAAAGTTGAGACTAAACCTTAAGTATCCCTGTATAAAGTAAAAAGTCCCACAAAGAGGTATCTTGGCAATGATGTTAGATTTTAATTGTAAAATAGCCCTTATGGTGCTAAACTCAAACTTGAAACACAAAATCATTTTGAATATTTTACAAGAGATTTTTCAACAAAATGTTTCTCATTAAAGAATGCTTCAATGTACAAATTGCTTTTCTATAAAGAATGTTACAAAAGCACTTGATTTTTCTATAACTAACTTGATTCAGCCATAAATAATACCTAAGCTCTAAGGTATAGTGGCTTAAACATTGTAGAAATGATAACTTGGGTGAAGAAAATAGTTAATGTGTATATTGGTAACAGCTAAGAAGAGAACGAAATTCTGTAAAATATTAGTATAATTCATAAAAACTCTTCTCAGAAATATTGAAAGATAATTCAGATCTTTTCAGAAAATGAATGTAACTTTATGCTGAACTCCTTTACATTGTTTCTATTCTTCCTTAGTTATTATGATTCCTAAGAGTCACTTTTTTTGCTTGTAAAATCTCTGATAACCAACTAAATAAATGCATGCAATTACACCTTGTGGATTAATTTTTCCATTTCATTGATAAAAATGAATTACCTTTTAATGTTTTAGTGAGTTTTCCTTTACTCTACTTTGATAATTTTTCATTTATTTAAGATAATCCGTACTACAATATTGTTTTTGATATAATTCACTATTCTCTTTGCATGTTGCCTTCAGTCCATTATTTCCAAATGATCTAACAACCTCATAGAAAAGCTTCTCTTTTTTTAACCTTGGCTTTATTCTCTTAAAGAAATCTCCATTAATCTGCTATTGTCTTCAATTTATTTTTTTACTGCAAGATATAATCTCTTATCTGTTTGTTACAGGCAAAAGTAAATCTCGGTATGAATATTAAAGCTCCTATTTATCAATTTTACTGTAATTTTATTTAAAGTAGATCAACCAAATTAGTTGAGCCCCTAGAACTTGGATTCATAAGTGTATATACAGTTATGATCATATTTATTGGCACGGTCCAATAAAAGTTAAATTTTGTCTAATAAATCCTAAAAAAGGGATTA
>JAYKTE010494947.1:0-10044 GCA_036873565.1 Xipholeptos notoides | reverse complement strand
CGGATGATATTCACTTTAGATTTTAATAATCTCTCGTAAAAATAGCCCCAAAATTGCCAAAGAGGCTAAAATTTAACAAAGCATAATTAATCAATTAACATTATTATATGAATAAATGTAATTTTTTCCTTTAAGGTGATGAAATCATTTGATGTCGCAGTGATGAGTAGTCCACGTGATGAAAAAACCATGTGATGAGAAGACTAATGATGAGTGGTCGGGTGATAAGCAGTCGGGTGATGAGAAGTCGGTAAACCCATACATATGTAGACAAATGTAGGTGTCAGCAGTTATAGGCAGGCAGGAAATTGTTTTTATGATAACTCACAAGGAAAAAAGCTTTGTCAATGTTTCTTGTTAAGCATCATCTAGAAACATCTAGTAACTACATCTCAATCACCTGATACCTGCATCTATAGCAGAAAGGTATTGCCATCTTCTGGGGGAATTTGTTTTGTTTTTCTTTGAGAAATAAAAGAAAAAAGAAGAATGCCTGAACAACTGGAAGCTAAACAGTAATAGTTTAAGAAATAATCAAATTATTACATATCTATCTTGACAATTTTGAAGCAAAATGACCAATGACAATGAACTATTACTATTCAATAAAAATGAAAAATTAACAACCAGTGATTTCTTTCAAAGAGGTTTAAGAGGATTTGAAAGGATTATGGGAGAGAGGAAATTAAGTAAAACCAGCAATGAGGATTTTAGTTAAGTCTTAAAAAGCGAAAGGTGATATTTTTTAAGGAAAAAAAAACTACAATAACAAAAAACAGCAAAATTAAGATAGATAAAGAAAATCAAGCAAAAGAAAACTAAAAGGTTTATATCATATTTGTTTCTCATTTGAAAAATAAATAACAAATGTACAAATATTTTAAACAATCAATTAATAAATATAGAAAAAACTATCAAGGTAAATACCAACAATATGCTATGATACAAATAAAATAAATCTATGATAACATTAAAACATATCCAAAAATTGAATTAATATTCTTTATTTAAGTGTATAAAAAAAAGAAAAGGGAAGCATTTTTATCAAAAAAGCATGTATACATCTTTTAAAACTGAAGATAAAAATGGTTGAAACTTGTTATTTCACAATTGTCTTGTTATTCAAGGCCTTAAAAGACTTGACCAAGCTATCATATAAACATATTAAGATTTGCTGATATTTAATTTAGTATTTTTAATGGTTTGTCTATAGTCAGTCTTAATTTTTATAACCAAAAAAGGTTGTTTTTGCTAGCATGGAAGGCAACAGATTTGGAAACTGAACACAAAACTAAAGCAAACAATATAAGAAAATAAAAAGGTATGGAAACAAAAGTTGGAGAAAATCATTTTTAGAAAACCAAAAGAAAAAACTAAATAGAAAATAAAAATCATTCTAAATATCTAGAATCATTAACAGGTTATGATTTATTATATTATTTATTATTATTTTTATATTCATATATGTGATTTGCATGAAAATAGAATTTATGATTTGCTAAGAGCAGCATTAGTAAAGCAAGATTTCATTAAGCTGAATAATAATAATGCTAGCAAAAAAAGGCCAGCAGAACATCAGCGCAAGAAGCAAGGGCATAGCATAAGTAAAGAAAGAAAGAAAAAGGATGAGTTATAATTGTTTTTTTTTCACAACAGGAAGCTAAACATATCTTTTTCTATATATAACTATTCAAATCTTATATTTTAATTTCACTATATAAGGACCCTTGCATTTTAAACTTTTTTTAATATCTATATTTTGAAATATTTAAATTAATTTTTGGATTGTGACAAATAGTAAGACTAAAGTTAAAATTTCAAAATAATAAATACACGTAGATAATGGAAGTTTCACAAGAAAAATTTTAGTTACGAAAATAAATCTCCAAGTCAATTCTATGAGAGTTTCATGCAAATATTCCTTAGTTACATATGATATTTGACAATTAGTCTCAAATGCTTTTTTGGTATAAATGACGAAATTCATGTCTAATGAATAAATATCTATCGAGAATAATAAATCACACAACCTATGAAAAATAATAGGCATAATTCTTTTTAAGAAATATAAATCAATTAGAATAAAAACAAAATTCATGCTTTGTTTGAGTGCCAACTGCAACTAGAATGAATGACAAAAGGATACTTAAATCAAAGAAATGTATTCATAAATGTTTCTTTTCATTGTCATGCTGTTTACTCAATTGTAACATGCAAAATTTGTATATTTTTATAGATTTGTAACAAAAAAAGAAAATGATTATAATAATGATGATAATCTAAGCAATAACTTTCCAAAGCTTAAATGCCAAGCACCATGCTAGCAACAAATCTGAAATTACTGTGGCACTAAATAACAAGACAAGTCAAACCTTAAACATCCGTAGTAAGAAGAAAGAAGGAAAATTTAAGAATAATTAAAATAAAGATATACAGTTATGAAGAGAAATAGAAAAAATATTTAATGATAGAGAAATAAAGAATATTGTAAATCAACATTTTCTTCAAAGTAATTTATAGAAAAATGCTTGAAACAAGTGTGTATCGGTTTGTTGAATGCAGCATCAAATGTATCTATCAATCTTAAATCTAAACAACCTCTATAATTGATTTTGTGCATTAACTCTTGACTTCTAGAAAATAATGTGTGTGTGTGTATGTATGTATGTATGTATATATATATATATATATATATATATATAATTTACTGAGTCTAGAGACGCATAGATTTGAGTCAGATGCGTCCCTGGGAAATGTCCCAAAGTTTGTTAAACCCAAAGTTTCAGAATCACTTTTTTCTTATTTTCTTCATCCATAAAAAAATGTTAATACCTGAATTACTATTTTCAAATAAGTTATTGGGGACAGTTTTCTTTCTTTGATCGTAAAATTGTTAACTTCCAAAATACACTTTTTATATAAAAAATATATTATTCACATTTTACTGTGGCATAATCAAAACATTGTTGATGCTTGCTACTGTTTTGAGATATGATTCAAAAGAGTTCTTGCTTCTCCACATTAATGTATAAAATTGACCCCTTCTATCTAAAAATTAAAAATTATAATTTTTTAACATATTCATTTTTTTTAGTCATAAAATGTTAAAAAAATTTAATACAATTATTCCGAAAAAGTTAAACATCTTTTAAAATATATGCTGATAAATAGTTTTTGAATTACTTTTAAATTATTTTTAATCCAAAGAATTTTTAAAATAGAAATATTTCATTATATTAAAATGTTTAAATTTGATCTTAGCTAAAAAAAAAAATTGTGTGTGTTTTACTGGGAAGAAACTTAAGCTTTTATGAAATTAATCAAACAAATCGAAGTTACTATAGGTTACTTGTGATTACTCCAGTGATTATTTTTTTTCTGAATTTATTATATGGGGCTTTAATTCTATTTTAAATGACTTCATTTTTATTTGTCAAAGCAGACTGAAGCAAGTTTTTTTTATAAAACAACTTAAAGCCACATTGCCCTAAATTCATTTTTAAAATAACTCTTAAATGTCAATTCCTGTTGTGTTGTTGGTGAAAATTCTGTAAATCTCAAACTATTATCCCCCAAATTTTCATTTACAGATATCTAGTAAATATATTTTACAGGGATACAGGATATTTGTTGAGTATATATATATATATATATATATATTAAGCAGTTAACAAACAAAAAGAAAAACAAAGAAAGAAAATTTCTACACATTAGGATTAGTGAAAACCCAAATTGTAACACAAGTTTTCAAAAGAAAATACAGGTGTGTCTCTGGGACAGAGATAGAATTTTAATAAATGTTGCTACTTGTTTGCATTTTAGCGATGTGTTATCTATGTATATATAGCACATCTAATGGGCCATATTTAAAACTTAGAGAGATCTGTTAGCTATAAATGAATGCTATATAGATCAATGAAATACTAAAGTGAGAATGCATAAGATTTATACACAGATAGATGGAGGAAGAGTATTTTCCACTCTATAACTAACAATTCATTAAACATTCAAATTAGCTTAATATTTGAGCAATTTCTGAAAAAATATCAATCTTTAGTTTTGAGTAACTTTAAATACATATTTTTAAATAAATCTCTTTTCTCATTTGTATTTACAAAAATGCCTTGAATTGGATGGTCGCAAATGAAGTAACCTTTTATTGGTTCATTGTTGAGCTATCTTCATAATGAATACAGCATGAAGTGAAAACTAAATAACTAAACAAAGTTATTTACATAATGATGTAAACTAAATTTGAAAAGAAGAAAATAGTAAGCTTATTATTGAACTTAAGAGGAAAGAAAGCTTAAATACCATAAACATGCAAAAAGTGAAGACAATATTACTTTATGTTGATAAAAAAGTAAATAATCTAAATTTAAAGAAAACTTATCAACAAATTATCTATGAAAATATTTCACGAGTTTTAAAAAAATATATCAAAGAATATAGGATTTTTAGGTCAATTTCTAAATCTAAGAATTGTATTAAAAAATATGTGAAACAGAACAAAGCCAGCATACATTTTAGCAACATAATAAACAAATAACAACAATGAATAGTACTCTCAATAAAGTCAATAAACAAAGAATATAACTAATTAATTGTTAAAATCTATTTGATGTTTATTAAGTGAATAATTTCATAATCAAAAAGGTGTCCGGTTTTAATTTAATTTCGCAGCATATAAATCTTCCCAATTGCTTACAGTTTTAATGTTTTTTCTTTAAATTAGTAAATTAATCACTGTAAGAGTTGTACCTATATCTAATATGTAGTTTGAGAGAATAAAGGAATTCATATCTTTCCGTAGAGTAAATTTGGAACCAAATATAATAGATACAATTTGAACTGCATTCACTTAGAAATTATTTAAAGAGAAATAAAACAAATTAAGACAACTGCTATAAAAAATTTAGGAAAGTTAGTGAAAATAAAAGAGTTAACAGATTTTAATGAAATTTTGCAATATCTATTTTGCAATAAATAATATGAAAAATAAAAACCTGTAAAAAAATGGTTTTGTTAGCTTAACTCTTAGTCATAAATTTTGACATAATCTGATATAAAATCTATTTTGAATATAGATTTTATATTTCTACAAAATATATTCATAAACTTGAAAAGAAAAAGTTGCTAGATATATAATTAATACTGGCTTAAACTTAAGGACCGATAAAACCTACAAAATGATTGTAATAAATCTAAATTATAAAAGAGCGAAATAAAAACAGCACAACAGTGATCAAGATTTTGATGCTTATATGTTCATTATATTATCTTAATTTATATATAAGTCAATTGCAAAATAGAGAAACAGAAAAGAGAAACAACAAAAAGTTTCTTTCAGCATGTACAAAAATTACCAATGTTGATCTTTGAATTGAAAAACAAATATCCTACTGGAATTAATATTTTCTGAATAGAAACTTTACCAGGGTGTCTATGTGCATATAACCCTGCCTGCATGATTATAGAGAAGAGAGGGGACTTCTCCTGTGGAATGATAGCAATGACCAACTAATTGGAATCCATTTTGTTTAATTTTTATTGATATTAGAAGAAGGGCTTAATAATATACTTTAGCATTGATTGCTTCAAAAGGTTGGTGTACCATTGATTCATATCTTTTTATTATTAGGTAGATACTACTGAGTTTCAGAGACATACAGGAACATTGGTTGGATGAGAGATTAGAAGAGAGGTTAAATCCTCGTATTTTCTCTTAGTTTATTGCATGCATTCCAAGTTATATATATAACTTTTTTACATGTTGACCAACTTTACTGATACTATCAATATAATGAAACCCAGTTCCAAATATTATCCATGTAGGGAACTAAATTATGTTGCTTTTGCAAGAAAAGCTAGAAGAACGCATTATAATCAGACATTGCCAATAGATACCCAGGTAATGCGGGTCAAGGACTTCTAGTATGTTTCAATTTGATAAGAACAGCATGATTAACTTACATTAATGCTTATAAAGAAACACTTTTTAGAATTTCATTTTTGGTTTGGTTTTTTTACAGCAATATTTATGCATACCTAGAAAATTTTAACACTTTTCCTACAAAAATGGCTCAAAATTATTTAACTGTAAAAGTATTTGAAAAATCAAATCATCTAAACTTTTGCTTCAAAATGAAATGAAATAGTCTATAGATTAAACTAAATTCAGATCAATAACTCTTTATAAATGAATTCTTTACAAATCAATCCTACTATGAGTAATTTTTTAATATATATTTTGATCATTCAAAAGTTAACTTTTATAATTATGTTTTCTTAAAATTGTTGAATGACAGTTTTTATTCATGTATAATATTCCTTATTTATATGAAACTCAAACTGTAGAAAAATTATATATATATATATATATATATATATATATCTTAATAAACATTTACTTATCCTTAAATAACTAAAGTGAACAAAGTAAATAAATGTATTGTTTACTTACTGCCATATTCTCCTGCTGGTGAAGCAGAGACAGGAACTTGGTCTGACCGTACACGGCCAGCAGTCGTAGTACCTTGTAACCCTCGAGCTGTAGAACTGTGTAATTTTCTATCTCGATCAGATTCATCATTAGACCTACCTCCCTGCAAAAGTATAAAATGGTCTTTTATATATTTATATGCAATATTCATAAAACTAAAAAGTATGTCTGAAGAAGGAAACCAGAAAAAAAACAATGCAGAAAAAAATGGATTTTAATCTAAAATTATTTCAATGTAATATATTTAATTATACTGGATTATGATATAATTCATTGTTATCAAAATATATTAAAAAAAACAGTAATGGTTTTAATTTTTAAAAATCAGGAATGAATTATTCAAAATCATAAAATAAACAGCTTTAAATATTTAAAATGATTATTAAGTGCATATTAAATCCAAGTTTTTCAGTAAACTAAAATTAACATATGTATTACCATAAAGAATCCACAAACATTGAAAATAATGGTGTTTTAATACATGACAAGGTTTCATTTAAAACCTAATTATGATAATATGAAAAGGAGTTTTGCATTGCACTAGATTATATATTTTATACAAAACTCATACTTAAAGGGAAGTAATTGGTAATTTTTAACATGACACATTTCAATTAGGGGAATGTGGAAAAAAAATTTCTATAAAATTTAAGATGTAAGGTTTATTATGGAAAATATTATCAAAATTCAACAGATTTTATTAACACTTTAACAAATTAATCTTAAAATATTTTAAAATTGGATATTACAATGCTCATAATTAACTTTCTTATTAAAATTTTTAATCAATAATCATTTCTTTAAAAATATTTAATTAAAATGATATGTTCACATATATCTTTTAAATGTCAATTGCATATAGTCTTTTTGAGTTTAGATAAATTATAGTGGAAATCATAGGTAGACAGAATTTTAGCATAAGTAAATTTATAAAACAAACAATATATGCTTCTTGGAAAAATCAGAGTCCATAAATTTAGAATTATAATATATTGAAATAAAAAAAAAAACAGCAAATAAATACTAAAATCAGACTCAATTTAACATTAAATCTTTAATGTTTTCATAGCCATGACTTAATATAAATGTAAAGATATTGGAACAAAAATAGCTGTAATATTTCAGTTAGGTTTCAATATTTTGAAAAAGTGTTAAAGTAATATATCAAAAATTGATACTTTTCAAACAAAGGCAAAATTGCACAATTCAATAGTGACAGTAAAATTTTATAAACTAGGTACTGGCAGCAACATTTTTAAAAACAGCTACGATTAAATTAGATTGTTTTGTCTAAAAGTACACATGAATACAAGAAAAACAACAAAAATTATGAAAATATCTTGTTTAGTTTTCAAGCTATGATTTTTTTTAACACCCTAAAATTTATCACCAACATTTTTACATCGCAATGTGGCAACTTTGAAATGAACTGGTAAAAAAACTAACAGCCCAAAAATGTCATAAAATATGCGTTAATCACTCCTAGTATATTCATTGAATAGCAAGTAAAAATATATATATATAATGTGTATTATGCCTAATTTATTTCAAAGAATTCTATCTGCAACTTAATGTGATCATATTTTTTGCAAAAAAAAAAAAAATAGTTATCACCAAGGTTCAAGAAGCCTAATTATAAAATAGTTCCCTAATGTATAAAATGCTGAAAATGTTATAAAGATGTTTCCTCGTTTTGATAATGGTTTTAAAAATTAAAATCTAAAACCGAAGATGGTCAGAAACATAAAATAATATAATAGATTAATAGTTTCATAAAACATGTTTAAAATTTGTTTGTTATACGCACACATATATATAACTGGTTGATGTCAAAATATCTAATTTCATAACCATTCATCATCAGTTTAGGATAAAATACTCAATTGAGAAAGCTTATTCGGATGCCCCCTTTTCGCCAAAATGACTGATAAATTGGACATTTTTATTTGAAAATTTGAAATTTGTTTAAAACCACTTTTTTTATTTAATCTAATTTTATTCTACAAATAAAGAACAAACACCACTCGAAAGAGGAAGGTTTATTCTTTATTGCTATGTATTTTCTTTTTTATCTAAAAGCAAATTTAAATATATTACATGCAAGACAAGCTGGTGAAAAAGGCATAAATTAGGCATTGTTTTTTTGTTTTAAATTTTACTCAAATTTTCGACTGCCGCCAGTACCTCACAAAGCAATATTTTCAGAGTTTTTACAATTATCCAATCGAGCTACTCCACACATTTATAATTGCTTTTCAATAGTTTTTAAACTGAAATAGGTGTGCCAAATTAAAACACCAGTGTATTTTTAAGACCTCATCTTCTTTAAAGTTTAACTACTGCCATTTGTTAAACAGATACAGAAAATACACTAGTCAAATGATGATAGATCTTATGTTTGGTTTAGATGTGTAAAGAATGGTTTGTTAACAAAGTGATCACAAAAATATTGAGGTAAAAGCTAGTTTTGAAAAAACAAAAATATCTTTTGCAATTATTTAGTTAACAAGATCCAATAAGGTTTCTTATATTTCTGAATATCATAAAATGATTATTTAGTTTATTAGTGATTATTATTTTGATTAATCTAATTTGAAATAAAACTAATACTACAGTCACTATATCCTTAAGCATAAAACTTATTTTATAATAAAAGCAAAAAGCGTACTTACTCTAACAATATTAAAAGTTTACAGCACATTTAAAAATTTTCTTCCATTTCAAATTTATATCATATTTTTTAAGTTGATAATGAAATAAGAGACATTTTTAAAATATGCTCAGGTCATAAGTTCTTTTATCAAAATAATTAAAGAGGTGGTGTGTGGAGGGTAATTCAAATTTTCTACAAATGTTAAATAAATCCCAAATTTGAACATTCTTAAAAGGATAAATCAACAATTTTTAAAGATTGATACAAACATGAAATAAATGTCATTTTTGTTTAAGAAACTTGAAAAAAATTAATAATAAAATAAAACCTACTAATGATATTGAGTTTACAATTTTTTTTGTTGCAAAATGAATTGTTTGTATGTTTTTTCTTAATTCACCCAACTTACTAAAAGATATTTTAGTGAAATTGGAAGCAGAAAGCTATAAACATTAAAAATCAATCTATCTTACCAAAAAGTTTAATAGTTAATGGAAAAAAATTGAGGAAAAATTTTCAATAATATCTTATTAATGATTGTTATTTATTTGTTTCTTGAAGAATTGTTTATCCACATTTTGCAAAAATAAATCCATTTCAAAAAAAGGGGTTTAACACTAATCTATTAATGACAACCCACGTTTGAATTGGTAGCATTCCTCATTTATTTGTAGAAGTCAAAGGCTTTCTTGAAAGTTTTTGAAGGAGTGATTGATTGTAAAAATAATTTTTCTGCATGCAGGTTCCTAAGAAGTAATATTTTTGTTATTAGCTATCAATTTACCAAGTGGGAAAAAAAAATTTGAACAATATTGATGTATATTTATCTGTTTAAAGACTGCTCAAATATGGCTAAAAAGAGACAATCACACAAGAAAATAATTATTTA
>JAYKTE010494836.1:0-10046 GCA_036873565.1 Xipholeptos notoides | reverse complement strand
AGTTCATTTCTCACTTAATAATTGGTGAAAATTTCATATTGATTAGATAATTCCCTGATTTTTGGTAGATTTTTAAAAGAAACTCTATGTTCAGAGAATGTTAAAAATAACACCACCCATGCCTGTCCCTAGTTTACATGATGCAAGATGTAAACAAAATTTTAAAACATTTAAAATGGATCAATTTGTATTATACATACATGTATGTATAATGTCGCCTAGTGACTTTTGCAGCTGGATAATGGGTTTTTTGATCTGCTGATTTACTCAAATGATAATACCTGATTTTACAGCTGGGGTCCCTACCCATTTGTTCACAACATGTCAAATTTTCCCTTTGGCTTTTAACAGATAGATTTAGGAATGTTAATATTAAAAAAATCTTTGCAGTTTTAATGTTTCAAATTTTGAAAATTCCTGTAATATGGTCAATGAATGATTCTGAACATTTGGTATCACTGTTGGATTTAGAGATGTTCATTTCAAAGATAACCCCTAACTTTGTGACCTTCTAACTTGTTTTATGGTTTATTTTAAGTAGTTTATTTCACTAATAACATTTTTTTATTTTTTTATTGAACTAATGATTGCATTCATTTCCAATTTCGGAAGCCCTTAAAAGCTATTTTCCAATTACCATTCTATTTTAATCTTTCTCCTTATTTTTCTTCCCTCCCTCCCTCTTTCTTGTGATTATTGATATAAATAATTAAAAAACAGAATTATATCAATTGCACATGAAATACATAGAAAAAGAATCATTTTATGAAATAGAATTGACTTATAAGAATTTTAATTAATCCTACTACATGTTTGATTTGAGATTTCTATTTTTTTTTAGATATATTTTTTCTTTCGCTTTTGGTTTCTTGTGATAAAAAAAAATTTCATCTTGGAAATTTTTAGCCCTAAATTTCAAATGCTGTTAAAATGAAATGTTTATTTTTTGCCATTTTGATATTTTTATTAAAAATTTTAATGTCATGTTAATTCAAATTGTCTCAAATTGAGTTATTTCTTTATAAAAATACTAAAAAAACTATATAAGGATTTAACCATTCCATAGTTTGGTTATACTTTTTATATAGTCATAGTCAGAATTTTGCTTGTAGATCTCATTCTGAAATCTAAATCATTTAAACATGATTCATTTTACAATGGCTTAAAATTTGGATTCTTTATCAAAATTATATTTACACTATTTACAGTTTTTATTTTAAAAAATCAGATAATAATTCAGAAATGAATTTCTGTATAAACAAATAAACGTATTTAAAAATAAAAGTACTAATTGGACTATTCTCCTCATCCGTAAGATTCTCTCTTTTACAGATAAAAAATAAGTATGTAAAAATACACATAAATTCTGATATATTTTTTATTAAAATGAATTTTCATGTAAAATAATAAAGAATAACATTGTTGCTACTTGTAAATATTGATTTGTTTTACAGTGTAACAGCTTTCCTTCTTTTTTTTTTGCTTTTTCTTTACTAGGAAAAGCAAATTATAGTGATTTATTAGTGATGCATATGGAAACAATAAAATGAAAATTATAACTTGAAAACTGTAAATAATGTAGGTTATAATTCATCTTAGAAATGTAAAATTATATTCAATTTTCAAAAAGTTAAGGAGGGATTTTGATTTCCAATTTCTATTTAAATTCCTTCATTGATCATTTTAAATAATTTAGTTACTTGATATCCATTCATATTACACATACATGATCCATACATCAAAATATTAACTATATTGTATAATTTTTATTTAGAAAGTATCATAAAAGATTTCAACTGAGCATTTATTTTTGGAAATCCCAAGTTTTGTCATTTCAAATGGCCCTAATAAACTGTGAAATCATGTTTATCTTGCACTCTTGAACACAAATATAGTCTAATAATACTAACCTTTATTGAAGATATCTGTTATGTTCCTCATTAAGTTCAAAGCGTTTTGGCTTGTTTGCTTTTTGTCCTTCAAATATTACTGAAACCTTAATGTCAAACTTTGAAGCCTTCTCAGAACTGTGAACTCAATACTTTAATATACAAGGGTGGAATGTCCACATTGAGTAAGCATTATCAGATAGTATGCCAATCCATGTTAGGTATTCTATTTTCAACTGCAGATGGATGCCTAAGTTGGATAACATGGGATAGCGAAGAACAATATAGCCAGTGTTACTCCTCTGGTCAATTCACAAGTGACTAAACACCAGTTTAATTGGTACTTTAGACCTGAATGCAAATTAGTGTCCAAAATAGGTTAAAAATTTTCTGAAATCTCAGAACTACACAGTGATAAAAATATAATCTGAATCTTCCATTATATACACTTCTAGCCTTATTTCTCAAATGTGGCTATGCACTTGCCATCTTTATTTTTAATGTATGTGGCACATTGTCCTCATTTTTCACCCTAGGTGTTAGAGATGACTTCGCAAAGTCCTTTTTGCCGACTTCTTCTTGTAACTAGGTCGTTATAGACTTCATTTTATGGTTGTGACTATCTTTTGATTCACTTTGGCCTGTGATCATCTTCAGTTCCAGCTTCACTTCATGGCCATCATAATGTCTAAAAGCTTTTAGGACAGATAATACTATTCTTATCATATTACAACTCACTATTTACTTCTAAATATGCTATTAGCCTAATCACAGATATTAAGTAATTACAGTTATGGACATTTTGCTTCTCCACTAACTACATTATTTCATATCTATTTAACAAGAGCTTATTAAAATCTATTATGAAAAAAATCTGATTTTTGTTAAATAAATGCTCATAGTTTTTTCTTTTATAAGTAATAACTCCATAGCCAGATTTAAATCTGCAATCTTATTTCTGACATTTAAGAAAATCAATTTGGCCAATATATATTTATATTTTTGCAAGCTACTAAAACTCAATTAAAATAAATCTTAATATGGTTCCTTTTTCAGCGTTTTGAAAATGAGGTAAGAATTATAATATACTTGCTGAGGGAGAGATTCTATTTTTATTTGTATTAAAATTTAATTGATAAGTTTTGAACACTGACATTTAATCTTCTTTTTTAATTTTTTATGCTCATTTCATGATTATTTTTTGTTTTCTTTTTTATTGGTATCAAAGCTTGTTTTTTTCATTATTTTTATTTTCTGTTGCTTTTTGGTTTTCTATTTGGCAAGAAAATGAATAAAAGGGAACCTGACTGGATATTTTTGGTGCAAATGTATGACAAATAACAACTTTTTAGAAATTTACATTAAGATTTAGAGTAAATGATGATAAATTGAATTGAAAAAACAAGAAATTAACTGAACTTCAAAAATATTCCATATTTTTTGGCTTTTGATGTCTCTGGGAGTATGTGTGTGTGTGTTTGTGTGTGTGTGTTTGTGTGTGTGTGCTATTTGTTTGACTTGACTTCAAAAACTTCATCAAAATCCAACAAACAAAATCAATCCTCTAATCCCATGAAAAGTTGTACATTTTTTTTTTTTATTGGTTTGAATTTGCGGGATAAATTTTTTTATATTTAATATTTATTCGATATTTAAGTATTATTATTAAATTGTTATTGTTGGCCAATAATCCTAAACTTTAATTCAGAATTAAATTTGAAATGGAAATATCTAAAATTTAATGTTACTCATTCATACGTTTGCACCATAAGTGGTTTTAAGATTAGATCATTGAATTTGTAAAAATATTTTTCTTATTAGATATTTGCTAAACAAAATTTAACTTTTTGCTTTGATAATTCCATGGCTTTGCTTAAAAGGGATATCTTTAAAATTGTATATTTGAAAGATATATTTAATGATTTAAGATAAGTACATACTTATATGTAAGAATTTTTGGCAGTGAGGTTGGCGCAGTGGAAAAAGCTAGGTCTCTGGAATCGTAGTACACAAGTTCAAATTCCAGTCAAAACCATTGCATTCACTTTCAGCTGGCTCAGGCAGATGAGGCTCATTAACACAAGAGAGTAACTCATCTAGATGAAGAGCAACACTCATTACAAAATCCCAGGGATATAATGAGCACTTAAAAATGGCCTTGTGCCTAACTTGGATTGGTGCTCGACCAAGTAAATATAATATTCATATGTAAGGATAAACTTTTTTAAAAAGGCTTCAACAATGTATCTTTATTGTAGGTAATGTTTTGGATTTAAAACTCCTTTACTAAATTTAGTAAAACTGCTCCTTTTCTTTATGTGTTGGATATTATTTTAATTTCTTTTGTCCAATATCTAAGAAAAGGAACAGTTTTACTCGATTTGATAAAGGATATTCAAATTCAAAATATTGTCTACAGTAAAGAAAATATATATTTTACACATTGTTGAAGTCTATTTAATATCAATTTATTTTGATCCATTTCATGATGCTTCAAGCAAATTACAAATTACTTTTAACACTTATATATTTATGTGGAACATTCTTTGCACATTATACTCCAGGACTTTTGTTAGCCAGGACTTAGCTCTTCAATTAACGGGATTATATTTTGGTTTTCCTGTAGTTAATTATAGATTATGCTCAAAATTCAAGTTTAGTATATTAGCTACTTTATGAATAAACATTTTTCACCTAAGATAAAGTTAAATCTTGAATTAACTTCCAAACCTGAATTTACTTATTCTTTCAAGTAACTTTGTTTTGAACAAACGTTTTTCTTTGCAAATTGATATGAAAATGTATATATCCTTGTGGGAAAATATTAATTTTAATTCACTATTTAAAAGTGATTTCAAATGAAAAAAATAGTAATTCCTTTTGAATTTCTTGAATCAACTATGGAATAAGAAATTAGATGCCATGAAATAGATCTTAGATTTAAAGGTTGGGTTATCTTTATTTGATAGCATATTGACCTTTATGGCCATTTAATGCTGGGAATAATTTTTCTGTATATGACATTTTTTCTTAATATTTTATGTCGAAAACAGTAATTGCTCTATTTAATTTAATTGTTAGATATTAGTGAATTTTTACCTTTCACAAAGATATTAGTCAAAATAGGTTTATAATACACCTGGAGTATAGTAAAAAATTATGACCATAAAATTTAGTTTATATTAGTGTTGGGATGATTCCTAAATTTTTTCCGATTATGATTCTGTTTCCAAGAAAATGTTGATTAATGATTCCGATACCTGATTCCGTTTCCACGTTTTTTTTCACTATGTGACGGAGCAAACTCATTAAGATTATCTTTGAAATAATGAATAAACTTCTTGTATATCATATTAAATGTATCATAAAAAGTTCCAAGACGTTTTTATCGTAAATTTCTAACAGTATTAATCTCAATTCAAAAAAAGAAAAAAAGTATTGTTATTAGCTCAGAAACTAAAAAATTTAATAGAATCGTTATGAAAGAATCGTAAATCTAAGATATTTCTTTAACGATGCGATTCCGATACCCAGAAAAATACACGATTCTTACGATTAATGATTCTGGGAATCGTCCCATCGCTAGCTTATATACTTTGTATTTTCAAAGAATATATATATAAAAAAATATTTTTTTAATTGTTATATATTAATTTTTTTAATGATAATTGATATTCTATTAAGGGTTTATATTTTTGTATATTTCCTTTCTCTTCACATGTAGTGTTTTGAAATTATTGATATAACTGATTGTTATAATTTAATGTCTTTGAAAAAACATCTTTTAAACATAATTTATGCAAATGAAAATGAAAGCTAAGATAATTCATATATAATTAAAATTTCATAGAAAACTTATAAAGGTGATGGTTAATTTTATTATAAACTAGTCACTTAGAAATTGAACCAAGTAATCTTGTTTAAACTATTCCTATTTTTCTCTGTTTGATAAATGATATTGATGAATACAAGTGATATTTTGGATCATTTATAAATTTAAATCCAACCATATTCTAATATTTTTCTGTCATGTTTAGTTTTGGATTCCTAAGCTTATAGATTATATTCACTTTAATTTCTTCCCAACTCCAGATCTTGTCTAGTCTTATATCTATTAAATTTTAGCTGAAATGGTTAGTAATTCTGTTTACCTTGCTTTCCTCTATCGTTTCCTAGATTCAATCATATCAATTTTATTACATACAAAATTCCTGTTTTTTGTCAAGAGATATTCATAGACTCATTCATTGTTTAACAGATTTCTAGTTTAAAAGTTTTTTTTACCCATAAAGCTAATTCAAATATCTTTTATTTCATAATTAAAAAAATACTTCACTTAATTTTACTGTTGTTTAATAAGTATGAGAAAAATATCAACCAATTATATTTCAACTTAATTTCTGTCATTTCTCGTACTGTCCTAAGAACTTTTAATGATAACTGACGATATGTTAAAAAAATTAACTGATGACTAAACAAAAAAAAATGTTGTATAATATCAAAATTGAAACTGGATCTGTTTTATATACATGTTAATGAATCAGACACCACTAGAAAAACTTTTCTGGTAAATAATGTTTATTTTCTATTATCTTACATATTCAGTATTGATTTAAAATGAAAAGAGAAAAATAATCTATAAGAAAATAAGAAGCTTTAGTGAAAAAAAAAGCCCAATCAAAATTTGATATTTTAATATTTTTCAGAGAATATAAGAAAATCTTTAAAAAATGATTCTCACTCTCTTTATCGAAATATCCTCAAAGCATATGTGTATTGAAAGATTAAAATTTTAGTAAATTTTTCTATAAATAACAATTTATAAAATATATGGAATGATTGATATGAAAAAGATGAAAGAATGTGTTGAAATTTTAAAGAATTTTCTAAGATTATTTTGGTTTGCAAATAGGAATTTTGCTTTTTGCTTTTGAAATTTTTTTTTTTGTTTTCTAAATGCAATATTTGGGATTAAAGGGAAAAGAAATGCATGACCATAATTCTGCTTGATTTTCATTTTCTATTTTGTCGTAGATGATTGAGCTGTTTGGATAAGGTGCCAGGAAAATGTGTGTGAGTGTAACAGTATGTGCATGAACAAACATGTGTATATGTGTGCTTTATAGCTTAATCATCATTTTATGTATTAAAATAATTGTCCTTTATTTTATTAGGGCCATTTGAAGGACGGCTATGGCAGGCTGATAGCTGCCTATACAAAGCTGTTGATGCAGAAACTATCATTTCATAAAAAGGTAAGATATCATTTATTCACAATATATTCAATATCCTTTGGCATGGCATTACACTGCAAGTATGGTACTATTTAACCTATAATCCTAAACATTAAACCTTCCTTTTTTTTCTTTTTTGACAAACAGTTTTCTTGTAAAGAATGTGTAAATTTATGAAAGTATTTTTTATGAAAACTATTTCTCTGTAACAATATGTCAAATAATTAAATTCTTTTTATTTGTTTCTCTGCAATTTACATTTAGTATTACAAAATGAAATCATCAATACAAAACTGACCTAAGAGATGCAAAAACAACAAAACAAGCCCTAATTTCATTAACAAACTTCTTGTACAAATGATGTCCACAAAACCAAACTTTTTCTACAAACAGTTTCTTTGTAACCAAAAAATAATAGTGATGAAATAAAAATAACAATAATAATAAAAAAGCAAATTTAAATTCATGAAATTGATTTTTGCTGAATATTTATATTGTTAATTTTTTAAGCGGCAATTTATGGTGTCTTACTTTGAACAAATCATGATTTGTATAGTTCAGTGACCTGAGCAATATCTCTTTACTTAATTCATTGATAAAACATTTTGTTATAAGGCTAAACAAGCAACCATTAAACTGTTTGGTGCAAGTTCAGATGGTAAGGAATTTTATGCAAGTTTAAATTTAAGTCAGTCCATTACTTTCACTTTTAGTATAATATTCTTGCTCCCTTTACTGATTATTTTTACATAGAAATAGCTTTACATGCAATTGTGCATGTCTCTAATGAAAAGTTTAAGTATTGAGTTCTTAGAAGAAATCCACCTGGGGTAGTGAATCGTAATACCCGAGTTTGAATCCTGGTTGTTCCATTTGCATTCATAATTGGACTAATACCTTTGGGAAAGATATGAATACCCAGATTCCCTCCAGCTATGGATTAAATAGTGTATACTATGTTTTTAAAAAAAAAAAAACTATGCGTGTAACAAAAGAACATTTATCAAAAATGATTGCTCTCAGCATTAAATGACCTAAAAAGGTTGATATGCTGTAAAACAAAAATAAGCAAACAATTGAGTTCCTAAACATTAAACTTCTACCACTTGTATTCCCTCCTAATAGTTGTTGTTTTTCTTGTTTTACTTAGTATTTGATCTTCTATTTCCCAAATGATTAAATCTTAAACTATTTTTTTCTTTTTTTTCCAGAATCCCCGAATCCCTGGCAGCTTGACCATGACAGATGAACAGTTCAATAAGATCTTTGGAGTGGATGTAAATAACTAGTAAGTCCTCTACATTAGTTTCTTAACATAGTAGAATGTCATACTTATGGATCCTTGGGAAAAATGTGAATCCCTTTAGTCCTTCTAACTTCGAGTCAAATAATATAATTACTTTACTACTAATAACCTAATAAATAGTCAAGTAACGAGTAGAGCTGTGACAAGAATATTCTTTGATAAAAGCATATTGTCACAGCCCTAAATATTATTCATTAGCACCAAAAGTGTTCTCCACTTTAATATTGCATGCTATTCAACCAATTATTTTGCAAATGACATTTAGGTCTTTGGGAGGTAAGTAAAAGGGAGTTTGGATCAACTAAACTCTATATAAGACACACTAACATTAATATTCAATACGACCTGAAGAACCCTCACCATTCATAGCAAAACATATATCAACCAATTGTCATGATTTCTTTTATTCATGGAAAAAACATTACATTCTACACTAAGTAAATGTCTTCTCTCTAAAAGTATTTCCATGGGTGAAATATTTTCTTTGAGAATATTGGAAAAAAATTTGATTCCCATTTAAAGAATTATTTTAATTTCAATAATATATTTTTGAATTCTATGATTTTTTCAACAAGTAAAACACTCACCTACTTCTAAAGGTTGTATTTTGAATCCAAAGTTATTGAAATACACACATGTATATATATATATGCGTTCACATACATTATTTTGTTTGTTCTTTTTTTCAGTTTTGAAGTTTCATGCGACATGCTAGACTATCTTGATGAGATTCTTGCCTTGCAAGAGACTGGTATGTACAGTTTTATTGGTACAACTAAAGATATTTCCAATATTTGTTGAGAGGGAATCATCTTTACATAACTCAATTTTGGGTTCACCGAATCTATGAAATTCTTAAACAAAATATGCCAATATAATTTTATGACATAAACATTTTGTGGCATGACACAATTTATTATTTCCTAATCTGTATTTTCGAATAATTTTAAATCTTAAAACTAATCAGCCTCAGAGAATGCTTGAAACATGAAAGTAGAGAATTATTAGTTCTGTCTTAAAGCTGAATGGAAAAAGGAATGTTTGTTTTTGTATTATATGTGTAATTATGTATGTAATAATAGATAATGATGTATATATATATGTTAATTTGACTTCTCACTTCCATCTATTGGAATTAATTTTCTGTTTTTTTCTTTACAAGTATTATTAATAAAATTATTTTTAATCTTTTTAAAATACATCTCTTTGCTCAGATATATTACTTAAAAGGTTTTGTAAAATCTTCAAAATATAAATCTACAATAAATGAGGTTATCCTTGTTTGTGGGGTGGGGGTTTACATTTTGAAGATTATTCATCATTTCTTTTATTATTATCAGATTTTTCCGAATCTGAACTTCGAGAATCCTTGTTAAATGGGACCAAACTTGACTTATCAGATTTACCATCGTGTTTCCACATCTAAGAATGTGATGGCAAATGATGTCAAGTTTGGTTCCATTTAACAATTCTTGAAGTTCTGATTCGGAAAAACCTTTTCATAGGTGGTTGAAAAATGCCACATAATTTGACCAATGCGTGGCATTAAAATTAATGGTTGGAATTCTTTTTAACCATATTATGGTTGGTTCTTCACTCAAAGAATATAAAAATCAA
>JAYKTE010494725.1:0-10047 GCA_036873565.1 Xipholeptos notoides | reverse complement strand
TCCAATCCTGGAAGACCTCCTCAAAGTCCTTCTTCATTAGTTCCTTCAAGTAATTTTCTGATGCCTGTTTTAGCTCCTCTGTTGACTGAATTCTGATTCCCCTGAGACTGTCTTTCATGCATGGGAACAGGAAGAAGTCTCATGGGGCTTGGTCAGGGGTGTAGGGTGGGTGTTGTACCCCTTTCATTCCCCTGTCGGCCATCTAAGTGGTCACCAGTGTTGACTTGTGGCATGGGGAATTGTCATGGTAGAACCACCATGACCACTCTTCCACTGCTGTTGCCTCTTCTTCATCATTTTCTCCCTGAATCTTTTCAGAGCAGTAAAGTAATATTCCTTATTGACAGTTTGACCCCGAGAAACCCATTCAACATGAATGAAACCCTGGGAGTCAAAGAAAGGAATAACCATTGCCTTCTCTTGTGACCTGCCCATCTTTCCTTTCTCGGGCCTAGGGGATGCTTCCACTGGGCACTCTGATGTTTGCTTTCAGAGTCGTAGGTGAAGACCCAACTCTTGTTGCAAGTCACTGCCTTATTCAGGAAACCCGAATCAACCTCTATCATTTCAAGAATGTCAATGCAACATTCCACACGAAACAGCTTCTGGTCATCAGAGAGGATTTTTGGCACCGGCTTTGTGGAGATTCAGATCTTCGATCAGAACTGTCTCCACTATGCTAATAGTAATACCAATCACTTCAGATATCATCCTCACAGTTATCCGGCAGTCTTGCATCACTAATCTTCACATTTCCTCAATATTTTCCTCCCCGCGTGCACTGTTCGATGCTCCAGATCTGGGTTCATCCTCAGCCTGTTCATTTCCTTCAGAAAATCTGTTAAACCGCCTATAGAAACTTGTTTGACTCATCTGTTCATCCCCATAGGCCTCCTTTAACATTCCATAAGCTTCTTGTTTGGTGTTCTTAAGTTTAACACAAAATTTGATGGTATAACGTTGTTCCTTGTTTTCCTGCATTTACAAACCTTATCAGAGTGATCCCAAAACAAATGCTGCTGTGCTCAAACCTAGAATGAGAGGAAGTTGTTAGTAAATCATTTTGTAGACTATATGTACTTCACCATGGAGTAGCAGTTTGATCAAATCATACTTAATGTCTCTCCTGACATTTTCTCATTACTTCGTATATGCTTTTTTTCATTTTCTTTTTCTATATATAATAGATTTATTCACAGCCATTAACATATCAAAATAATTTACGATGGAAAGTCCACTTGGAACAGTGGATAGACAGTCGGATTTTGTGCTCATTTTGTTCTGCACTTTTTTGTAGTTCCAAGATATTTTTTCTTACTAAGAAAAGTACTGTAATTTTTTGAAAGCTGAAAATTACTTTAGTAAACTGCAGTTATATTAACACTATAATGACCAACATAACCCCAACACTGCGGATGTTACGGGCTCTCTACTATCCAATTTTTCAAGTTTGACTCTGTAACAGGTCAAAATCAGATTTGTTTTACAAGTCCGAATACTCCACCTAAAATTGGCAGAGTAGTTTAGTAGAGACCATAACGGTCCAATCTTTCAACTTAGACCTAAATTTTCAGCTCAAAGCCAAATAAAAAGTATTCCCCACATTTTAATACCCCATATGTGAAATTTCAGGTTGGTAGACCGAAAATTGGCAAAGTAATTTGGTAAAGACTGTTACACACACACACACACACACACACATTTTTACTTTTATAGACATACAGATAGATAAAATTTTTAATTCCCTGCACATCATTATTGAAACCTCACAAATTAAACTAAATACACTCACACCAGAAGAAACCAGTATTTATGTAAATATGAAAGTACATAAAAACTTGTTGAATGTGTCCTTACAAGTTTTTTTTTTCAGGTTGAGGTAAATATGACTTTTTAAACAAAATTATATTTTCATAAGAACAGCAGTTTAAGGTGTCTCATATGATAGTCAGGTTTTTCCTTTCGATACTCAGATAATTATAATGTAAAGCATGGAGAAAAAATGTTTTAAGAATTAGGGGTTTTTTTGTTGTTTTTTTCATCTTTGTTTTCCTGCAGGTGTTACATAATGGGAGGGAGAGCTTTTTCTTGGGGGTGGCTACTGCATTTACCTCTACTTTAGTGTTGCATATGGTGTATTGTCCACCAGAGTGACTACTTGAAGGTTTCTCCCAGATTTCTTTTTGTGACCCATATGTTATATTCATTGTCTTGTCTGTCTTTTTAGTTCCAGATATTGAGGGATTACTATTCATTTCTACCTATATTAACTTGCCTAAACACAACTGGGGATATTAGGGGATTAATATTTATTTTTATCTATATTGACTTGTCTAAACACACCTGCAGTAATTAAGTGATTACTATTTATTTCTACTTATATTGACTTACCTATCCAGTTTGTTCCCGAACCCATATCTCCCAGCCTTAATTTGACTTAAATGTCCTTAACATTTTCTGTATTTAGGGATCACGAGAATGTGAAATTCATCCATCTTTTCTTTCCTTCTGTTTATATTACACGATTAAATGTTTCCCTAAGATTCTTGTTTTTGATCTTTTTACTTACAGGAGTTCCTCACTTTCATGTTGTATATTGGCTGGGCTGTTATTATAGGAGTTGTTTTTATTAGTGAAATCCACATAAGATATGTAAGTAAAAGAAAAAAAAAGAAAAGTCAAAAGAAATGTGTAATATCTATATTTAATAAGAATATATGGTTAATATGATTTTATAGAAAATTCTTGTATAGAAAATTTTTGGTTTTAATATTTTTAGACAATTTTTTTTTCAGATGATAAAACAAACAATGAAGATATTTCAAATAGATCAAATTTACAATGAGCTGAAAAATACCTTTTAATTAAATTCTAGAAATTATTTAGAATTCTATTATTGAATGGTAAAAAAAAACTCCATAACATATACCAGATCTGGTAGAAGTCCATTTATGACTGTTGATAGACAGTCAGACTTCGGAATTGTAATATCCGAGTTTGAATCCTAGTAATTCTATTTATGTTCACATTTGGACTTGTACCTTTGGAAAAGGTATGAATTCCCACATTCCCTCCAGTTATGGATTAAATGGTGCATATTGTGCTATTCAAAAAACCTATGGGTACAAAAAAGAATGATTATCAAAAATGATTCTTCTTGGCATTAAATGACCTAAAAAGTTGATATACCATAAAACAAAATAAACCTAAATATAATATCTTTTTTTAGAAAGTTAGTAAATTAGTTTATAGTGTAAATATTCTAAACTCTGCTATCTTTCAATACTGGCTTGAATTTTTATTGTTTATAGTTGAACTTTTTTGCAATAAATTTGTTGATCTAAGAATTTCAAATAATGCAATTCAATTGAATTTTTTTTTTTTTCAGCTTCGAGAAAAAGTGAAGATCTAAAGATTGGGTGGCCCAAGACACAAAAGGAAAATATGGATGTGGTTTATCTTTAGAAAAAAAAATTAAGAGCTATGAGAGATGGAAGAAATTTGTTGAGAGGATAACATTTGTTTGAAATAAAGAATTTAAAAAAAATTGATCCAAATTTTAGAGGTCTAAAAGCTTCTTTTCTTGGTGTATTAATTCCAAGTATTCAATTGGGTGAGATTCTTAATAGAGAACTTGAATTTTCTCCAAGAGAAAAAAAAAAGGGTATAAAGAAATTTTCTTTTTTTTTTTCCATTTTTTTTCCCATTTTTTTTATACCTCCATTTTGGATACTTTCATTGGCTGAAGCTTTTGTAAATACGAGTGTTTTTTTTTCTGCTACAACTCCCTCTTTTTCTTCCTAATTTTTTGCATCATTTGACTGATTCTTTCTTTGTTCTTTCTATGCTTCTATCAACATGTAAGCCCTTCTTCTTTCCCAGTTAAAAAAAAAAGACTTCCCCCCTCTCCCAACAAAAAAAGAAAAAAACTTGTTGCTTGTTGTATATGTTTTCTGTCTTTGGTCCTGGCCAGTTCTGGGTGTCTTGTTCCTTCATATGTATACACCTTCTACATATTTGGAAACTCTCAGTGGGCAGGGACAGGAAAAAGTGCCTGTGGTCAGTTAATTTTGCAGTGATGGAATTAGGAGGTTGGGTAGGGGATAGGAGCACCCCCATCTGCAAAGACACTGATGCCAAATTGTTAAGAAATTTTATTGGTTCTTTATTTGACAAATATTTTGTAAGGCAGCAATTTATTTTCTGAAGTCTGTATGGAGATGTTTTTTTTCTTTTATATTTCATTCAATGAAGTATCAGAAGTCCGTGTTTAAATTTTCCATATTGTGAAAAGTGTTTTCATCTTTAAAATATATGATACCATCCTCAGGCCATATTTTATTTTATAAAAATCACAGACAAATTATGTTGAAGGGTTATGCAGTTGAAATGTTATGAGTTATTGCAATAAGGAAGCATTTTTTATCTGGATTTGAATATGTCTGGTAATATAATTGATTTTGGATTAAAAATTTTTCATCTGGATTTAAGCATGCCTGGTAAAATAATTGATCTTGGATCAAGAATTTTCCATCTGGATTTAAACATGGTGGTAAGATAATTAATCTTGGATAAAAAATGTTCCATCTGGATTTGAACATATCTGGTAAAATAATTGATCTTGGATCAATGAAGAAAAATTGTCAGTTATCTTTAATTACAATTGTTATTTTCAAGTGCCAGATTTTAAAATAAACTTTGATAAGTTTGGATACTTAAAAAATGTATCTTTTATTTGCAATAACATTTGAAGGTTGGTCAATTTTACTAAAAAGAAAAAAAAAGATTTGTCTCCAAAATCCAAGGACTGTTTGCAGGGATGGGCAGCTTATAATATACATGCCAAACATGGCATATTAATTACTTCTTCCCAAAATATAAAAACACCAGGGTAAACTTTAAAAAAATTTTCGAATGTGATTCTGTAGGTTAAATAATCGCATTTTGTTTTCGTTTTATCATTCATAAAAATATTCAAATTAAATGGCCTAATTCCAGAAAGTATTACTTAAAATCAAATTTTGCTAACTTTGGATAAAAACTCCAAAAATCTGATTTTTATGCTTATTTAAAATTGTGTTGGATTTGGTTAGTTTTCTTTTAGTTTTGGACATAATCAAAGCTTATTGTTTAAAACCCACTCATAAAATCGAATTTTAGCCCTACCGATAAAAAAAATCATATTTTTAGTATTTATTTCTCCAAATTACCAAAATGGGGTTCAGCCATTTCGCCTTTCAGTTGTGTTAATAAAACAAATTTTTATAACTCCATTACCAATTTCATTTTTTGAAACAAAACCAAATAAAACCTTTCTACATAAATACAATATATTTTGAACTTCTGATATTTTTTTCTCTCAACCATTGTAAACTCTTAGCTTCCTATGCTCAGCAAATAATTTTTTCTGAACAATATTTTGATCAAGATATTTAAGAATTGGATAAGATTTTTGTGAAATAAAAAAAAAAAAAAAATTGCAATATTATAAAACCATTAAATCAATATTTTTCAATGTAAATACATTTGTTGTGAACAAAATAAAAGCAAAAATTAAATTATTTTTTCCTTTATAAATCTATAAACAATTATTATTTTACAGTTTTATTGTTTTATTTCTGACCATTAATAACTAATCATTAGTAAGCAACATCAATTGTGAATGAAACAGTTGTCTTATTGGGTAGGCCACTGAGGGAATCTAAATCGAAATAAACAATTTTTATTGAATTCTTTTGAAGAGGATTTGTTGAATTTATATCATTAACAGTCAAATATTTTAAATGGTTCAGACAACATAGAAATTTGTATCAAAAGACTTGTTTCCATTAGTGAAGGTATTAAAAGGTAAGAAAACGTGTGATTCTAATTAAGAAAGATGATTCGAAATAGCAAAATATTTCAAATAGATATTGCTTGCCTTGTTCACTCGCCAAACTTAATGAAAAATTAGAAAAATCCTCAGCAGTAGCACTCCCCACAAACCACCCCCAAAAAGTCATACAATACAATTATAAAATGTAGAAATTAAATTAAAATAAATTTGATCAAAGATGAGAATTGGTATAAATGATTATAACTAGTACAAATAAGTAATAGAATGAATGCAGCTCAACTACTCCCTGTATAAAAATGTATCCTATAGCCTATACTTATACATTGTATCATAGAGACTGTACTTTCTATAGGGACCATACTTGTCTATAGAAACCTATCATAGAGGCCACACATGTCCATATGAACATATTTAGAGAGCACAATAGCCCATACTATTAAAAATAATTAAACTTTTTCTTGTTTGGAAGGTGTCTTATTTTATTTCATTGTCATGGGTCCTAAGAAGGCTAGTACAAGTGGTAGTACTGACAATAAAAGAACCTTTTTATTGATTAATTATTAATTAATTAAATTCTTATATAAAGGTATTTCTGTATTCCTATGGCAATAATTGATCCAACATGCAAATAATTGAACATACAATGTAGTTTCTGGAATTAGTTAAATTCTTATGTAAAGATGTTACAATATTTTGTCTAAAGGAAGACTTTACTCATCCACTGATCTTGATCTAAATAATTTTTATCTATAAAATAATCTGATTCCTACATAAATACATAAACTATTTTTTGGTGAGGGTGCTTAAGCTGAGTGTCCATCTTTTCTTGTAAGAAAATACAGTTGAACCTCAAAACTATTCTGCATATTCATTTTTGCAGACTTTTTTCCTCATCCTTATAGTTTGTTTCACCACATATTGGCCAACTAACCCTATAGAGGGCAGTAATTGCTGTGAATACAATTTCGAGTCGACATTCCTATCCCGTCACAACACCTGAAGTTGGCCCAAATATGGTGAGAGATAAAAGCTATAGAGGGCATTAATTGTTGTGGATACAGTTTCTAGATTCAACATTCCTATCTGGTTACAGATAACACTAGATGAAGACCAAAGGATTAGTTAGCACAAACATTGTGAAACAAGAACTATAAAAATGAAGACACCAGTCTGCAAAAATGGATATACAGATTATGAAGCCTCATCTCAAAGGATTGCAAAAAAGACAATTCAAAGGTACCATTGGTATACAATATTATTTGGAATCCATGTAAATAATTAGTTTTATGCATTTCAAATATCGTATCCTTAATCTGTATTGAAAATTGCTGCTTTTGAGAGTTAATAAAATAGTCAACTTTAAAGTTTCTTTTTGTTAGAAGAACTTGAATATAAAATCAATTTTCTTTCATATCCTGGTCTTTCTTTGGTTTCTGAGCTGCACTGTTAGCTATTGAAGGGAAATCAAAAATCCTAGGAAGGCCTGAGGAAACAAGCCGAACTGTTGTGCAAGTCTGTTGATTCAGAAAAGCATTGATACTATTCAAAATGACTTAAAATTTTTCTGAAAAATAATTGTACAAAATTTATTTCAAAAGCATGAAAAAAGTTTTTTTAAATTCTTGATTTCTTACTGCTGTCAAAGTTGTTAGGGTTTTTATTCAACCCCATATTATTGTTATTGTCTTTCGCCTTTTTGAGTAAAAAAAATCTATATTAAATAACTGATATTTGAAAAGTTCTAAATTTTTAGTCAGCTGAGTCACTAATGCAATTTTTTTTTTGAATGCCTGGTGCAAACAACATTTTTGAAATTATAGAAAAATAAACTCTTTTCATCATACACAAACATACATATAACATTATAGAATTTTTAAATAAATATGCCTGTACTGTTTTTTTTTATTAAACATAACTACTGTAAAATATTGTGTATAGGCTGAGTTAATATCCTGTATTTCTTCTTGTTTTTCATTGTGAAATGGGCCTTAAAACCCCAAAAATTAGATCTAAATCTTTAACTGTTTTTTGAGCATTTGGCATGAAAGATTTTAGATAAAAACATACTAAAAATCCTCAATTTTGCCAGATTTGACCTAAATATTGATGTGAAAATCCTACAATTCCAGTATTGATCATTTCATTTAACTTTATATAGAAATGGATAATAAACTTTAAAATATCAATTATTTAATAGATTTTATTTTATTTTCATTCAGTCGCAGTTTTGATTTTATGAATACATGTATCCAGTGTCACTGATATCATTACTAAAATTGCAAATTATAACTTTAGATTCGATTCCTCAAATAAATACAAAGTTTGGGAAAAAAAATATTTTGTAGGGTAACTTCTGATGTTTTTTTTAAACTTCCTCAGATTATTCTTTTTATAGTTCCAAAATTGACCTACCCTAATACGGAATCTCATTTGTCTTGGTAAAAGCAAACCAAAAAATTTACTTGATTCTTGATAAAACTATCAACTATTTATGCATAATGATCAATTGGCACCCAAAGATTATGATTCTTGATTCAAAAGTTTATGCATACAAATCCTTTTTATATAGTGTGATTAACATTTCTTGATTGTTTAAATAATTTCATATACAGCAAATCCTAATAGACTTTTCTCTCAAGAAACCAAGCTTTTTTTTAGTCTAATAAATTTAGAACTATACATTACAGCAACTCCTCCAAACTCTTTGTTGACTAAGAAATATTTGTAACTGTACATTAAAAAACCTCTTAGAAGATATATAAAAGTTTTGAGTAAACTGGAAGAGACACCATTGCTGTATGGTTTTTCAGAATCCTTGGGATGAGGTTTGATAATTTCTACAACTATTTTTCGGACTGTTGTCATCATCCTTATCATTGTTATCTTCACAAAGGTTTAAGTTCAAAATTCTCTGACCCTTGATTGTGACAAGAAGGTTCCCGAATTCGATCACTTGAAGTCAGCTGAAGGGTTCATCGGCCAAAACATTGTGACAATAACAATGATAGGAATGAGGACAAAAATCCAAAATATAATTGTATAAGTTTACATAATATTTTGCTGTCATATTTGTGTAAAGTTTGTTAAATAAACAGAATTATGCTCTAAAATACTGGTCTACTAAGAGTATCCCCTATATAAAAAAGATAACACAAAAGGTGTAACATATAAATTGAAAGAGAACATTTAATATTGACTGAAGTACAATACCTATTATTAATAAAACTATTATGTGTAAACCAAATTCCTATAAAAATAAAAAGATAATTAGTGTATATAGGCAGAATTTCATTCATTATGCAGGTTTCATTGAGGAAAATCATAAAAAAAGAGGATTAAAGTTCTCTTTAATAAAACCTGTATAATAAAAAAATAAAATAAAAAAATGCTTGAAAAAGTCTGACAGTTTTCTTTCTTTTAAGATAATGTACAAATTAGCACAATGACGATTCAAAAGAAACTTTTTAGATAGCATTGTAGTTTTGTACAAAATGTTTTCTGCCATATTTAATTAAAGTATGTTAATTTTGCTCTAAAATACAGGTGTGCTAGAAGTATTATCTATATAACAGCAGTATTAGCACAGTTACCTTTCAAAAGAAAGAATTAGAAACTTAAAGATCAAATCTCTTTAGAGACCTCACTTTTTTGGAATGTAATTCTTGCCTATTATGAGTTTTTGCTATATTTGAAAACTATTCTAAGAGATCAAATATATTGATAGAACCTGCTTTTCTAGAACATAACACTGGCCTGTTAGGATTTTTTGCTGTATTTGAAAACTATTTTCCTAAAAGATCAAATCTCTTAATAGACCCAGCTTTTCTGGAGTGTAACTTTTAGGAGTTTTTGAAGTTTCAAAATTTTCCTAAATTAAAATCTGGTTTATTTTCCTTTGAAGTAAGTTTACTTTTCTGTAAGTCTAAATTCTGGGTAAATTAATGATTTTTCAAAGTTAAGCCAAATTAAAAGAAATTTATTTATCTATTTTTTTGCATGAAAGCCAAAATTGGAAATATAATCTCCAATCAACTGCTATTTTATATTCCACTTTGTTATAACAAAAAAAAAAATTATGTCATGCGGAGCAGAAAAAACCTTGTCCAAGTGTATTTATTTTTTACTTGTGGGTATTTGTATATGTATGTATGTATGTATGTATATATATATATGTGTGTGTGTGTGTGTGTGTACATATACATTTTTTTTAA